>JAHWFP010076846.1:17279-46700 GCA_023313725.1 Lithobius niger
TATATATATATATATATATATATATATGAGCATGGCGACCACTAGACTCGTTCTGTCTTTACAACAAAGGGAGTTTCGCTGTTTTCAGCCATGTGAGGACAGCGCTACGGAAAAGGCTTCAACTTGTTGGATCGGGAGACTATGGTCGCCTGACAACATAAAAGTCAACATAAATGACACAGCTTACCGTTTTCTTGTTGAAAAACGACGTGAATAATGTTGATATTTGCCTAATTACTTACTACTTACTACTACTGGTAACGCTTTTTTTGTATCACGAAAATAAATTCTTCCTTGCGGTGAAAAAAGCTGGTTCTTAGCTCATTTTATAGGTATTGCTACGGAGATGTGCCCTTTTCATATGAACCTTTCTAATTGGTTAAGTGGTTCAAGGGTTATAGGGAGCTCCAAATGACCAAATTGATTGTTTTACATTGGTTTAAACATTGTTATTATGCAACAATGCCAAACTGAACATTAAATAAATCGTTTGTCTTCATTAGTATGAAATGCTATCATATAACTGAACAAAAAACAGCTTTGCCGTTTAGAAAAAAAACATTAGAGCTCGTATCCCCATACTCACAGCTGTGAAGGTACACGAATAAAAACGAATTAGAGTTCACTCGAACGCAACGAACTATAATTTGAACTCCAATTGGTTATGTCAGACGTCTGTTAGTACTTGTTTTATACTTTCGTTGTGTTTCATGTGAGTGTGTATGTTGTATTTTGTGTGCGTATTTTATTTGTGTGAAGTATCCAACCGTTTTCTTTGTTTGATTAGCGATGTACATGAATACGTGTCTATGGAGACTGGCATGTCACAATTCGTGTTCCTTGGAATTGGAGTTCAAATTATAGTTCGTTGCGTTCGAGTGAACTCTAATCCGTTTTTATTCGTGTACCTTCACAGCTGTGAGTATGGGGATACGAGCTCTAATGCTTTTTTTCTAAATGGCGAAAACCATTTTTTGTTCAGTTAATTTGTTGCCTTTTTTCGCTTCCATTTTATTGTAATTGCTATGGTCTGGTCTGTCATGTGTTCGTATGTACACTGTACACCTGTAAATGTGGTCTTGTATTAGACACTAGTGGTGAGGCCACCTTAACACCGCCGACTAAAAACCTGAGGGCAGAAATCTTCGTTTTTCAACGAACATATTTTTTATTCCTCGCTACCGCATCCAAAAGACCTCGCTACTCAAATAGGTATGCCTCCATGGAAAACGCTTCAATTCGACCAATTCTTGCAGCTCTTAATAGAAGAACACATTACCTAACTTTCGGCCCAAAAACATCTTTAAATTTCCTCTCCATTATTAAATGGCATCACTAAGAAAAACCGCTCAAACTGAGCCGTAGCGAACTTTATTTCCGGTCGCCGTTTTCCAAAACATGTATATTTTGTAATTATTTGTATTTTATTCTTTCGGGCATAAAGCCAAAACCACCAGCTTAGTTGTGTTGTAGGATGAGCATGCTTGTTTTGACACATACGATATTTTTTATTTGTAAAACGACTGACGACTTACGTTATTTATGAAAAATGTCCGACTGGTAAAAATTCATGTGTCTGCTTCTGCAAACATCTAAAAATTAATTTAAATGCGTTCTAGCATCTTTAAAAACTAGCTGGTATATTTAACCTTTTATTTTTGTGCTCAAATGCACTTTGGTAAACTTAATTTCTTGCCATAAACCCTACCGGAGCTCTTTGTTTATGTTTGTTTATTTTTACAGACCCAGTGTATTTCATGTTTATTTTTAATAGCATCTCCGTCCAAACTCCGACCATAGCTACCAAACCAACGAAAACAAACTAGCTTTCCTTCAATTAAAATCATGTCTTGTAAATATCAGTATTTTTCCCAAAGCCAATGTCAATTCTGAGCTAACACGTCGCCCCCCCCCCCCCCTTTCAATAGTTGCGATATATACATAATATCGTAGTTGTATTTTTATAGGCCTAAATTCTCGTTGTTAAGAGTTTAATACTCACTTGCACTTCCAAGCCAGGCCTCTAATGCTCCCAAGTCGGCAATTCCCTTTGTCAATGCAGCCTCGACCAATTCCCTGCCTACCAAAACACTGCATTCAATTTCCCCTCCACTCGAGCACTCAGCTACCCTGCCCGTCCGTGCCGTCATGCCCACTTCCGGTAGTGACAGCTCGGCCGGTTTTGGTCCGTCTCTCCTCCTCCAAGAGTCCCCCTCTACCCCACTCCACCCCTCCGTCATTCTCCTACAGGTCCGCTCTTTCCCTCTACCTGCCTGCCAAGCAGAAGGCATAAAAACCCAGGCCCAGGAGAATTTCGTTAGCACAGCTCAGGAATCTCAAAGCTAGAGGTAGCTACGCCGGTCGGGAGTGGAGATGCCGCCGTCCGATTGTTGCCATGCCGGGCAAAGGTAGTTGGTTCGTATGAAACTTAGCTTAACTCAAAAGTTTATATTTTGGACTTAACACGTCAAAATTTATAGTTTAACTTAACCTAAACCTTGTAGCTTTGAATGTACTTATGGTGCGTTAAGCCAAACGGCATTTTTGGACGTTAACGACCATAGGGTTCACGGGCCCTTCCTCTAAACCAGCTTTCATTTCACCGTTTCATTAAATGTAACTTTAATGTAAACAAAGGCCGTCTGGTCAATTAGATTTGCAGAAGCATAGTAATTCATGGAGCGTACATCCCTTTTCTAATGTGAATTCCGAGGCGGACGGTTTGATCTTTTGGGTGATCCCGTTTGAAATATAACTGTAAAACCAGGTCTACTATTATAAGTCAGTCGAGGCTGTTTGTAATTTAGAGGGCTCTTTTGCGAAATCCCCGTTGCCTAAAATCACTGTTTCTATTTTGAAATTGTTTGTGAACATAATTCTTGTTCTTGTACGAATTTAATGTAAATTCCCGTAATATTTATAACCTAACCAAAGTTGTAAATTTGCCATATGTAAAGTGCGATCCGTTTAACATGTTTGCTTAAAAATAAAACCAGGAGTTTTAAACGCCCGTTGGTTTAATAGTTCGTTGATTGCTGGAAATTATTTAAGATAATTCTCTTTAAATTTAACTTAGCTAGCCTTTTCCCACCTTAGTGGCAGCGTTACCCACTATTTATTCACTCGTTAGGTCTTAGATTAGGACTTCAATGCTCCATTCCCTACACCGGGACCGTAGCAGTTGTGCTGTTTAACCGAAAAAGTACTCGAAAGCAACACTGAGTGATAGATAGTAAAATCCAGTTATACCAGGCGACCGGCGATGTTACAAGCACCTACCCCGTCGTAGCATCCGCCGTTACACACCCAATTTTGTTTGCCAAAAAACGAAACATTAGAAATGCGTATTTCTGTTCAGGTACTGCCCAAGCTTTACCCCACGTTTGTTTTTTGATGGCAACAGACTAGCTTATGTCTAGAGTTAGCATGGGTCAGCTGATGGGTAGTTGATTCTGCATTGTTGCAAGTAGATGCAATATTATGGCAAAGAATAGCGGAAACAGTACAACTAGCTTCCGGAAGCCTGCATCGAAGAAGTAAATAAATCATTCAGTCATGTCGGCCGTCCAATTTTGAGGCCTAACTTTGCACCATGCAGTTTAAAACTGAAAGATTAAAGCGAAAACCAAGACCATTTCATTTTGGTTCTCGACAACGATTTATTTATTTAACGAAGCCGCAGCCAATTCCAATTGCTTTATTGGGGCCTCGGCCTTAGGCCACACGCCCACCCTAAGATCTAATGCAACGACACATAGATACAAAGATACAAAGACACAAGGAAACCACACCCATATGAGTGTAGCCGAATACATGTACAGACACAAGAAAGCCTTATTAAGCTACTACTACCATCGAGCTACATGGAAACAGAAGAGGATGAGAGAGCTCACAGTCGCACTCCAGTCGCTTGCGCATACATAGCCACTGCTAACCAACACTTAATGCACGGCGGTGACGTCACGCCAACACATCCCCATGCTAAAAGTGTAGCCGTTATATACGGTTAATCTGAAAACCCACACACGTGACCGTGGGTTAATTTTGATAACCCACACTTTTTTGGACTTTTTCCGCGCTCTACACAACCACTGCTCTACCACGTGACATACTTTGCAAAACTACCGTACACAACACAAATTCAACCAACATAAATAAGCACATTTGCAACCTGCGACATTTATCGTACTAACACGAAAAAAAAAACCTCGCGTAGGCTACTATGCTAGAACCCCACCCATGTAAGAATGGCCCAATCCGTCAACCTTTCGCTCCGACAGTACTAAAACTAGGCTACCGACACTTGTAAACACACCTAAATACACCTAAAAACATACGATACTCAAGCGAACAGCACATTTGTAACCTGGCGACATTTTCTGCACTAACACGTAAAAAAGAAACCTCGCGTACGATGCTAGCCCCCTCCCCACCCCCATCCTTGAATGCATGGTCCAAGCCGAATCCGACAACCTTTCGTTCCTACGGTACGAAAACTAGCCTACTGACACTTCTAAAACACACCTAAAAACCTACGAGACTCAAGCGAATAGCGCATTTTATACGCTATATCTTATTTAAACTAATAAAGTAGAAAAAATACGGTTTTACCTTAAACACAAACGTCGGTGACTGGGACTGGATATAGGGACGTCCTCGCGTACGTGAGAATTTCGCAGACAGGAAGTTTAAACCGGAAGTTTGAGTTCAGGAATTTACGTCATGTTTCACAAATAAAATTTTCAAATAAATTTTTTTTTAAATCTCAAATAACTAGATGTTGGCTCGACGTCACACCTTAGCATTAAAATACATATCCGTGAGCCGTTGTCGATTTAACTGTCATAATTGCTCTTGAGCTCGAACAGTTAGTCCACTATCTCGGGGCTGGAGGGAGACACTCGTGGGCTTCGCCCACTCGTGACTCCCTCCACCACCTCGATAGTGGACTAGCCGTTTCTCGCTCGCGAGCAATTATAACCGTTAAATCGACAACGGCTCACGGATATCTACTACTTAATGTTATGTCTCCTTTCACTTGTCCGGAGCAGAACCTCCAAGGACATGATACCGCTAATCTTCCGCCTGAGCAAGTCTCGCGCATCGTCGTGAAGCACACACTCCATGAGAAAGTGTTGCACCGTGCCATCTCTACCACACTGCATAATGACTGAGGATGCCACCCAAGGCGCCACCTGTGCGGTGGGAGAAGCGAGTGTCCCGTGCCCACGTAGTCCGAAGCTACCAGGACAATGTTACTTTCCCCGTGCCCGAGCATTGTTGCATCTTGTTTGAGTGAGCTACAATCCGATCTTGTGCACCTTGCCTATTGTTGACCATTGTTACATGTTGCAGCATTGCATTCTGGGCCCCCGCCGCAGCCGCCGCCGCCTGTCCAATTTTCTGAAATTCTCGTGCGCAAACGAACTCTAATAGATAAAAAAGGTGACTGCTGTCCTCAAAATGTAACAAAAGCCAACAAAAAAAAAAAAAAAAGGAAATGGACCAGAAAACTAGATCGGTGTTTCATCTCATAATTACTAAGAAAAACGAATGGATTTCATCAATTTGGACCAAAAACAGCTGATATCTACCCCAAAACAAAACTTGTTAAAGATTCCCGCCAAACTTTTCGGCCGTGTGAAGTCGTGATATCAAACGCCAAGCTGTTTCGCCAAGCTAAACCAATCGACTAAGACTTCAAACGTTAAATGAAATAATTAAAAATTGCGCAGTAAGCAATTTTCATATATTTCATTTAACCTTCGAACTACTACTCGGTGGGATTTGCTTGGCGAAAGAGCTTGTTGTTAGATATCACGACTTCACACGGCCGAAAAGTTTGGCGGGAATTCTTAACAAGTTTTGTTTTAGGGTAGATTACTAGTTACTGGTTACTGGCTACTGGCTACTGGCTAACGTTTTTTTGTATCACGAAAATAAATTCTTCCATGAGGTGAATAAAGCTGGTTCTTAGCTTAATTTACAGGTATTGATCTGTAGATGTGCCCTTTTCATATGGACCTTTCTGATTGGTCAAGTGGTTCAGGAGTTAGGGAGCTCCAAACGACCAAATTGATTGTTTTACATTGTTTTAAACATTGTTATTATGTGACACGGCCGAAAAGCTTGGCCGGAATCCTTAACAAGTTTTGTTTTGGGGTAGATCTAGACACACGCTAGTGTGTCGCGCTAAGTTAGGCAACAATCATCACAACAAACATCACACCAGTTCAATTGTAGAGGTGTAAACCATTGTAGCGCGGCGCCATAGCGTCAGTGTCTGATATCTTGAAGCATAGTTGGGCACATTTCACGTACTTACGAAAAAATAATAATGCGGTACAAAAGCTTAAATTGTGTTGAAATCGAGAGCAATGACCCACCTGACAAAAATTAACTCGTGTAGGAATGCCAGCTAAGCTACTTTCAATGCAAAATATGACCCTCAATAACGTTGTAAATTGTAAACGCAGGCCGCCGAAAAACTTCGTTTTTCCGACGAACAATTTTTTTTTTTCTTGAGCGCTTCAAAACGCAAAAAGACCTCGATCTTTAATCCTCAGCCAAATCTTTAAAAATGGACTAAAACAACCCATCTTGGAACCTTAATAGCCTGACACAATAGCTAACTCTTCCGGAAGCCCAATCTTCAAAATTCCATCTTGAAGTCTCACAATCGCCATTTGAAAACTGCTCCAAAATGACCGCAGCGCTCCTTCATCATGGCCGCCATTATTGAAAACTTGTATATTGTATTTCGATTTTATTACTTTTATTTTTAGGAAAAAAGCCCACAAACACTAGCTTAGTTGTGACTTAGGAGGGCTGCCTTTGATACTTAACCTCACTTACATGTGGATACAGAAAACCATTTTAAGTGTGATATTTTTTATTATGTTGAACAGCTGCAACTTCTATGAAAAATTTCCACAACGAGCGTTACCTGTCTTTTAACTTTAAAGTTAAACATCCAAATTAACTTAATGCGTTATAGCATTCACTAAGCTAGTTTATTTATCCATTTTATACTTTATTAATAATCTTTTGCCCCCAGAACGCTACCATTAGTCCGAACTAATTCGACATCGGCAATCACCGGAAACGAATCGTTATGTAAATATTTTTGCCTTAAATCTCTCCAAAAAACTCCGACTGTGATCATTCGAATGTTTGCAATAGCTTGTCCTTTTATAAAAACCAAAAATCTTATAAAGATCTGTTCCCAAAGCCAATCCAGAGTCAGTCTGTGCAAAGAAACTCAGTCCCCCCCCCCCCAACCTAGGTGTGGTGTGTAACACTGCAGTTTACCGTTAAAGCTTTTCAAATCTAATAGTAATGATTTATTCATTATCCAAACCAATGTACTAAGCTTTAACAAGAGCCTATTCACAAAGTTCACTTGTAAATATTCAATCAATAGTCAATATCCAAATGTAAAGGCCTTTCCCAAAGTTCAAGAGTTGAAAACTCAATTTGGCCTATCTTTACATGTCCCTACTCCTTCACACGGCTCTGCACCAAAACCCTTTGCTCTACCGACTATCCCATTGTTCTCCTGGCCCTCCACCAATCAGACCCCCACAGCTCTCCTCGGCGTCCACGCTTTGGTCGAGAAAATCCGCTGCTCCAGCATAAAAAGCCCCAGTTGCCCTCCCTCTACAGCTCAGTCAGCACAGCTCAAGATCTTTCAAGCTAGAAGGGTAACGCTGGTCGGGAGTGGAGATGTCACGTCCGTGGTTGCCATGCCGTGCAAAATGGTAGTGGTTCGTATGTAACTAGTTTAACTTTAGAAGTTTATCTTTAGGACCCCCCAATTCTAAATTCATAGTCTAATATAAACTAACCTTTACCTTAGAGTCTTTATGGTTGGTAGGCCAAATCGGCATTCCTGGTCCCTACTACCATAATGTTAGAGTAGGCGTCTCTTTCTAAAAAGCCAAGTTCATTCTTTGTTCTTTTTTAAATGTAAACAAAGAGACGGTTTGATCCTCGTGAATTCAGGGGAAAATAACTGTTGGACGACTTGAAAACTACAGTTGTCAAATATAGTTGCAACTTAGCGTACGCGGTATTCCAGGATTGGAACCCAAGATAAAAATACTTTTTCTAATAGAAATTAAGTGTGTTTTAAGAATCAACTTCGTTGTTCTTGTTCAAAAATGAATTTCAAATGTAAATTCTGTTAAATTGTTTTTGCAAACTTGTCAAAAGCCAAAACTAATGAACTAAATGTAAAAGTGTTTATATATTCATTTTTCTGATGTTTTAAATAAAAACCAAGAGTTTTAAACTTCAGGTTCGTTCCCTAGCAGATTAATTGTTTTTGAGTGTAAACTGTTATGTAGCACTTATAGCTTTATACTTCGTTTAAGCAATTAAATTATTCCACTGTTGGTGGCAGTGAAATTACCGGTAGCATTAAGGTTAGGCCTAGAATAGGACACCAACGCTCCATCCCCCAAGCCGGGACTGTTGCCCATGCTGTGCTTATTATCGTAAAAAGTCGTAATAATCACCAAACTTGATGCTAAACAATACTCCTCAACCAATGATGTCGGGGTCGCTACAAGCACCTCAGCCGTCGTAGCGTCCGCCGCTACAACTTGGTGGCAGTGTTGGGATCAACAGGTGCTGTCCCCAACAAGCGTTTCCCCTGCCATACTACCATGCCAAGTTTCTAGAAAGATGCAAGTCACGTCCAACTAAATGTCTGTGGTCCCGTCACAAAGGCCACGAAGCAGATGCCAGTGATCACGTAAACACGATCACGAAGTAGAAGTCGTACTGCCGTCAAAAAACAGTACAAACGCCGCCCAGCAGCAACAACAACTGCCGGCACCAGGAAGTAGAAACTACCGCTTCAGTAACCTGAGATGTCGGCCCGACATCAGACGTACCGTACCCCCCTTTTGTGTGAGGAGAATCCGTCCGCCCAGGAAGTCAGGTGCTCCGTCACATCATAGCAGTGGACCTTGTGTTGCCAACCCAAGACCCAAACCAGTGATCCTCCTAAACCAAGGACGTTCAACTACAGTTCAGTGCAAGGCTTCAGCGTACTATGGTGGAACCGGAAGGACTTGACTGACAACACAGCGATTGTGTGTAAAAGGGTAAGTGTGCATAGTATATGCTTAGAGACCACCAAGCCGAGTATTGTAGTTAAGAGCATTTATGTATTTTAGCTATTCACATACCAGAGTGCTAGGGGTCCTTGAAACTGTATTTTTATGTGTAAACTTGCTGGATTTGGAAGAGAAGTCTTTTTAATAATTCTCTCTGTCCAAAATTAACGTTTAAATTATTATGCAGCTGCGTTTAATTTTGGTTTAAATATGAAAGCTTTATTTTTAACCCGTTAAACGTTAAACGTAAAAAGGTCTGAAAACATGGAACTTGACGAAATAATCAAGGATATTCAGTATAAGGACCTTAAGAAGGCCTGCACTAAGTTACGCCTTTTGAGAGAATAATGGTCAATCAAAAAATCCTCAAGGACCAATGGAAAACCGCGTTGTTACCATTGATGGGAGAGGTGTTAGTCAAGGTTTGCGACCAGCTTTGCGACGCGGAAATGCTTGAATATGAGGTAGTTAAAAAAAAAATTACTTGCCAGATTTGTCCAGACCAAAGAGTTGTTACAGACTCAGTTTCGTTCACTCGAAAAAGAACCGGAAATGCAGTTTCACGACTACGCATTTGAGTTAGAAACTTTGTTTTCCAGATGGCTATCTTTAGCCAAGGTTAACAGGGATTTTGATAAACTTTTTAATTTGATGCTCTTAGAGCAATTTTACAAATCTTGCCCCAACCACCTTAGAAAGTGGATCCCCGATCAAATTAAGACGGGTACATTAGCTGAAGCAGCCCAACTGTGTGAGTATACCACTCGAAACAAGCAGATTGCTACCGAAACTGCCGCTCGTGCAGCCAAAACACAGCCCATAGCTGCACAGTCAAACCAGGGTTCTAAACCATCTGTCCAACAACGTGGTAACAGACGTAACCACAGCTCGACAGCTAATCTGGCCAGATCTGTCGATGTGAACGCAAATAACCCAGGAGGGGACTCTGCCATAAACGATAACCCTAATCAAGATAGAGTTAGGCGTTGCTACATTTGTAATTCCCCCAACATTTTCTATTCCCCCCAACAATTCCCCCCAATTAAAATTTTACGCAACTCTGGTAGTTCGGTCTCCCTGGTTAGCGCTAAACTAGCTAAGGGCTGGCCACGTTTGAAGAAAAAAATTACACGTCAAACAGCTTTAACTGACGAAATAGTTGAATTATCCCAGGTTAACTTATGTTTAAGATTAACTAACGGTACTAAGCTTAAAACGGTAGCTTGTGTTTCTACGGCCCGGAATTCATCATTTGACGTGGTGTTGGGAATTCCCGGTATTGAATTGCTAAATAAAAAAGTCGAGGTGAGCGTCACGCCCAGTGGTTCTAACCACAAGATTACAGCGCGAGCCAACAAAAAGAAGGATCGCCTAGCCCCAACCCGATCAGCCCCGCGGGATTGGTCAAGGGTCAATTAGGCAGTAATGAGTCAGTTGCTTCTCAGCCTAATGTCGTTCAGTCCTCAAGTGCAGGAGGGAGGAGTCTGATTAAGCCTTCTGCAAATAAACCCTGCACCATTTCACCCAAACTCCATCTTTATTTTCCTAGATTGAAACCTAAAGATGTCTTGACTATGCCTTGTCTAAATAAGATAAAACGAAGTTTGTCAGCAAATGATGTAAACAATAGTTTAGTCATGTCAGATAAACCCGGAATTGGCGAATTTAGCTTTTCCGAATGGCTTAAATTACGTGAGCAAACATCCCCCAATCTAAACTTGGAAACGAGTAAACCTGCCAACTCAAAGGTTGGCAGTAAACAAGTTCCCCCTTATGCTTTGATTTTTTTCCAGCGTTTTGTAAAGTTAAATTGCCTGAATTTAATCTAACCTAAACATAGCTTTTTTTCCTAGTCCCCCTTTTAAAAAAAAGTAGGACCGATGTTTTAGTGTGAATTCTATATCAGTCTAGGGTGGAAATAAATGCATTTATTATGGCTCTAGCACTGAATAGGTATTTCCAGCGAAACGGAGGTTGTAAAACTTAACCTAATGTAGTTTTCTCTAAAGTAGTGTTTTTTTTTTATTGCAAGTAAACCGGAAATCTGACTAAGTAAATTTCCAGTGCATGTTTTCTTTAAATAATGAGTAGTTTGTCGCTACAGCCGTGGCTCCATCTAGGAGCAACCAAACCTAAAATCTAAATAGTATATCTGCTGAATTTTAAATCCTAAAACTTCAGAATCTACTGGACAAACATGGAGAGCATCTAGTGAATGTTGCTGCATCAAGCCAGCATTTTGTTTAAACATTTAATTGTTAAACGTTTCATTTCAGTACAAATTGACTGAAAATTATTTTTACCTGTATTTTTTATTTTGTTAAATGGACGTTGGAAGTACATCCATACTCAAAGTAACTTCCAGTTAATTCCCGCTTTGGCCTTCACACCTAAATTTTAAGTGCCTATGCTTTACTCTTCTTGTCATTATCAACGTCTCCCTTTGTGGGAGAATAATAACAGAGATTGTAACGACACTAATTAAATATTCATTAGGAATATTCTACGGGGGTTGCAACTTGTTCCCGGTTGGCCCTTCTGTAAGTTTGTACAAAATTTCTTTCTTTCCAAAAAGGAAATCTGTCTCACCTCTGAGTGCAAAAGTTAAACTCTGATTAAAAGGTTGTTACGTTTTTATCCATAAAACCTCCCAGCGTTGTATTGTTATGTTTAAGTTATGGGTCATACCTCAAAACCCTTCAGTGTCAAATTTCAAACTGTAAACAAGTTGTTTGGTAACTTTAAACCATTCCAGTGGTATTAGTTACTGTTAAATAGAGCCGGTGTTTCACAGAATATCTTTTTCTAAAAGCTATCGCAGCCTAGGTTAAGTGTGGACGGCGAGGTGTTTTTGGCCGTCACACAGAAAAAAAAAGACGCCGCAATTGGACATAATTCGGACTCGTATGAACGATTAAGTAGCGGGACGCCTCATTTGACAGTTTTCTTTTACAAAAACCGTAACCTTGTACTTTTTCTCAGAGAAAAATAGTGTTTCCTTCAAATTTAAATGTCTTTTGCCCCATTTTCTGAATATTGGTACGATTTTCCTGCACGAAGCAGCGCGGACAGTAGATAAGATAAGATAAGATATATTTATTCTCAGAAGGAGAAAGGAATACAAAAAGGCATAAATTCAGATACCACTAACATTGGTCCTGGTACAAAGCTAAAAATTGCAAGAAAAGAATAATAAAATACGTACAAGTAAAAGCTGATAAAGGATGATAAAGATAAATATAAATCAAAATAAATCAACCAAACATAATTTCATATAAAAGTTAATGTTCAATAAAAAGTTAAAAACACTGCAAGTACTCGCCAAGGTCAATATTCTTTAACCAACGTTTAAAAACCTCAATGGAAGGGGCAAGAACTACATCCCTGGGCAATGCGTTTCAGGGGTGAACGACTCTATTCGAAAAGAAGAACTTACGACAATTCAAGCTGCAGAGTTCCGCGACCAACTTAAGAGGGTGGCCATGAGTACGATCAGATGATCGGAGCTCAAAGATACAATCACCAAGTCGGCACAAGTCGCCCCGTAACAAAATATAAGTGAAATTTAGGTCAGCTCTCAGCCTGCGCAATTCGAGGGAATCCATGTTAAGCAGATTTGGTCGCTCATGATAAGAAAGGTGGCGAGTGCCGTGCAATGACTTGGTAAAACTGCGTTGGACAGATTCAATGTTAACAATATCCTTCACGAGATAGGGTGACCAAACCTGGCTGGCATATTCAAGTAACGGTCACACGTATACCTTAAAGGCCCAAACAAGGGTTTTTCTGTCACCAGATTTAAAAAATTTCTTTATCATTGCCGCACGTCTACGGCCTACATTGACAATTTGATTGCAGTGATCTGAAAACTTAAGGTCGTGAGTAAACCAAACTCCAAGATCCTTTACTGATTTGACTTGTTTCAACACTGAGCCACACAGAGAGTAGTCTAAATGGAGGTTATGGTAACCAACATGCATGACAAAGGATTTGAGGGGAGCGATGGGTAATTGCCAGTTTGCCGACCAGGACTGAAGACTGTCAATCTCTGATTGGAAACCAAAACACGTGTCACTATCTACCACTTGAGAATACAATTTTAGGTCGTCTGCGAATTTCTTTAAAGTAGAATCATCATGTTCTGCTGAAAGATCGTTGAGATATAAAATAAAAAGTAACGGGCCCAATACTGACCCTTGCGGTACCCCGCTACCAACAATGACAGGGTCAGACAATGTCCCCTCGATCATAACACACTGACTTCTACCAATCAAAAAGTCGGCCAGCCAAGACCAGAGATTTCCTCTAAAGCCGAGGCATTCCAAATTGGCCAAAAGTTTAAGGTGCGAAACCGACTCAAATGCTTTAGCAAAGTCAACGAAAACGACGTCAACAGGGATACCTGCGTCAACAGAGTTAGTCCAGTCGACAAGTGCCAATAACAGCTGGATGCAAGTAGAAAGTCCAGGCAAAAACCCGAACTGATCGTTAGACATCAAATTACAATCCTCAATAAAGGAAAACATGTTTTTCCTAATTAAACCCTCGAGCAGCTTACAGGGCACACAAGTTAGGGCAATAGGTCTGTAGTTTCCAGGGTGGGAAGCTTCACCCTTCTTATAGATAGGACTAATGTTGGCGGCCTTCCATATAGTGGGGAGACAGCCGGAATTGAGTGAAAGGTTAAAGATCCATGATAATGGGATACAAATTTGATATTTAATCTCTTTATAAAAAAAATGCAGAAAAGCCATCTGGGCCCGCTGCTTTGCTAGGCTTGATATGTGATAAAGACGTAAGTACATCCTCAGCATTTAAGGTTAAAGGGGGGCAAGTCAAGCAATTTGTCTTGCCATGCCACACTGGAGTGCTGGGAGAACCTGCGATGAAATTCTTTGAAAACTCATAACTAAGGACGTTTGCTTTGTCAAGGGTATCAGTGATAAATCCACCATTCAGTTTGAGAGGCGGAATAGTTCGTCCACCGCCAGATTTGGCTTTAATGAATCTAAAAAGTGAGGTTAAATTTCCTTCCCTAACTACTTTTTTCTCAGTATTTATTTCATGCTCATGAACAAGTTTGGAATACGCCTTTTGACAAGTTAAGTACTTGGAATGAGCTGCAGGTGAACGTGTTTCCTTATAACTTCGCCAAAGCTTTAATTTTCTTGTGTGTAACTGTCGTATTTTCTTAGGGAATTTAGGGCGATGTGTCAGGAACCTACTGGAGCCCCTTTCCCGGTCAATGCAAGTAATTTTTGAACTACAATTTGTACAGAATTTCAATAAAGTGTAAAAGCTGTTGCACATCTCCTCAATATCAGAGATACCCAACAAAGCGGCGGCCCAATCAATCGACCGAAGGCATGACCTAAGTAACTCTTAATCAATGTGGAGATTCGGAGGACATTGTGATTTTTGTTGCGCCAAACGTGGGACATTTAGTTGAAAAGAGACCATACTGTGGTCGTTCGCTCCAAGACAGTCATTTACAGTGACATTGAAAATCAGTCTGTCGTCATCAGTGCAGACCAAGTCGAGTATATTATCAAGTCTCGTTGGCTCAGTAACTAGCTGGGTAAAGCCAGATTTGGAAATACACTGAAGGAATACCCGGCCATTTTCGTGGTTAGAGGCAGCCTTAGCCCAATCAATGAATGACATGTTAAAGTCACCAACTAGAATATTCAGCCCACAAGTTCTGGTACTAGCACGTACAGCTGTGCACATATTTGATACTACAGCATAATCATATTTATTGGGAATATAGCCCAGCAGCAAGCGGATATTATATGAAACTAAGTCTAAATAGAGAAACTCGACATCAGTTGACAAGTCTCCGATAGTGTAGTCAATGTTTTGCCTAACGGCCACAAGTAGGCCACCACCCAATGAGCCCCGATCTCTGCGTACAACATTGTAGGGAAAGCCACCAACAATCAAGTTATCAGGGTGAACATCAGTCAACCATGACTCAGTAACCAACAGGATGTCGTACTTACCAGCACCTAACGGGAATCTAAAATCTTGGAGGTTTGTATACACACTACGGGCATTTATCAGTACACACTTTAAACCAATCTCGGAGGAGGGTGACAAGCTAATGGGATGTGGCAGATACATGGGTACTGGTATGCAATTTAAGATGGATGCAGGACCCCTTAACAACCCCAGTTTCCCAAATAATGTTCATTTGAAACTGCCATGGAAAGCTCCTCATTGAGGATAGCCTTACCCTTCCTAGAAAGATGGATACCATCACCGGAGAAACAGCCTGGTGAATTCAGGATTTGATCCCAAACAGAAATGAACTGGAGTTCGAGAAGACTGCACATTCTGGCAAGTTTGCTGTTACAGCAGGTGATTCTGCCATCTGGGTCAAGGAGCTTCCCAACGAATTGCGGCAGTAGGCCAAGGCAAATAATCCTAGCGTGAGGCCTGGCATGTTTAATCTGTTTAAAAGCAGTAGCGATATGCGTAGCAATATATGCCGGCGAATCACGCATCGCATTATTACCACTAACACACAGGATAACAGTAGGATTAGATACAGTGCGCTTAAGGGCCTCGGGAATCCTCTGCACAAGTTGTTCCGCACGAAGTCCAGGCCATGTCCAGGTGACAGAGCGGCCAGATGATGTCCTTATATGAAGTGCTCTCACGTGAGAATCCCCAATGACCACTAAGTTATTGCGTGGAATGTCACTACCGCAGGTTACCGAAGGTGGTGAAATTAATGCTGGAACAGTTGCGGTTTCACGGACAGTTATCATATGTTGGCGCGGTTTGTCAGCCGATAACGAAGGATTGTGTTTCTCCAAATTTGCAATAACATCAAAAGTCACCCTACCACAGGCAATGGTAGAATCCTGGGGTATTCCATCGCAGGCTTCTCTGAATTTCTCTGGCATTCCCTGCTTTTTACTGGAAACCAGCGCACTATCACTATGTGAAACACCCAATTTGTTTGGTTTAGAATGCCCAGTGGCGGAATCTTCGAAAGGTGGAAAATGACAAAACTCTGTTAAAGGTTGAGACAGTGATTTGCATGGAACCCTAGGTTTGTTCACAGTACAATGGGAACTCTTTAGATGTGGTTTTTTCCTTTTACGTGTGGTTATCCATTTTTCATCAGGAACTGGAAGCTTCTCGAGTTTCGTTACTGTGTTAGTACCAGGATTACAAGCAATTTCCTCCTTGTGGTCTTTAGGGTGGTCAAGATGGGCAGACAACAACTGGATGTTACCACCACTCTGCTTGCGCAGTACCGTAGTGACAACACAACTTTGCTCAGAATCAAGTTGTAAATTTTCCTGTTTTTTTGAGTTACAGCAGAAGAGCGAAAGATCGAATAATCGGATTTCTTGCATTTTTAGCTACTGTTCCACCAAATGATTTAGTGTAGCTTTGTGGTGGAGAAGCATATTTTCCATCTTCGCTTCGAGATTTTTGATAGTCAAGTTTACAACCGCGCCGAAAGCATCCAAAAAGGACATTACCTGATCAGTAAAACTTGAAGTTTGGATATCACTCGTTTCTTTTTCGGGATGTGTGTATGATTTGTCTGCCTTAGCAGGATGATCATCAAAATCTGGATGATTACTGTCTCCCTTCGTAAATCTTCGTTAGCTCTTCTCGGACGACCTCACGAAACGTACATACGGAGTTATTTAAAGCAGTACTAATTGAGTCCAGTTTCAAGTTTAAGCTTGTATTTTCAAATTCCTGCTCAAGCCGACTTAACTCAAGGGTTCCAAGCATCTTAGAAAGTCCCAGCACAGGACTACGGTGGGATGCACACTTTCCTTTCTTACTAGTTAGGGGTTTCGATGGAAAAGGGTTTGGCAACTGGTTACTTGTGTCATGTTCAATAACACTCTCAGTATTGGAGAGGTCTAGGGATTCGATAAAGGATTCATCCCACGAGGTGTCTGGGTTAGGATTTGTCATGTTAACAGGCTTAGATAAGACTTTTGGTGGTTTCAACACTTTAGGAGGCTTTTTCTTATGTTTTACACGCATACTTATGTAAGGAGCAAGCATCCTCGATTTTACAATTTTGACTTTTGGGATGAAGTTCCCTAATTCATTTCGAGGCACAGTAGGTGTGCTTATAAAAGCCATACTGCATGCAAGAAGGGTGACAGAATCTTTTCCAAAATGTAAACTTTCTTGTTAAGTGATTCCATACTGATAATATTTACATAGTTTCGTTCCACAATAAAGAGTTGTGCACCAACAATTCACACGTGTATGTAGTTGCCTTTCCACACTCAGTGCATAGAAACGGCTTCTTTCCACCATGCCAAAAAAAAAAAGCGTCAATTGACACCTCTTTTAAAGCACAGCCACACACGCTACACTAATTCACATTAATAGCCTTTCCACTCTTTTCTCATTAATGCAGTTTCGTTCACAGTGTTAAAGTAAAAACTGAAACAATTTGAGTTTATATGAGTTTTGTTTTTATATGTGTTGAGTAGTTGCACTTTGGATTACTTTTCGTTTAAAATGTTTTATTTTGGTTCACATAGTTGCAATCCGGGTTTGAACTTATTGCACTTTTTGAACTTTTCATGCTCTTTTTGCACTTTTCTTGCACTTTATAAATTTCGCACACATCTTCGAACACACTCTAATTTTTATTGGCAAATTTTTTTGTAACACCTCCAGAGCTCCGTTGCCTCAATCATTTTTATAGTTTTCCTGTCCTTCTATTCGTTTTTCACTCACCAAATTTACTGTGATGATTATTTAGGTTCTTATGTTCGTGTTCCACTGGTTTCCTGAATGTTCACCACCTTCCAATCACATATATTCACCATTGTTCAGCAGCGTTTCACCAACAGCAACCCAAGGCAGCCATTAAAAGCCTAAAAAAGGAGCTAATTTAGTTAATGGCAGCAAAATAGTGTTCTTAACTTGTAACTTTTAATTTACAAAAAAATTTTTTAAGCCACAAAAATGTTGGTCTCCCAAAATACAAACCGGCGAAGTTAATATTTTTGTAAACAGTATGATTTATTTTTTGTCAATTTTCTTTGCATAATTTGGCGGTCTTGTTTTTGCATATCTTGTGTGCACTAACCCTTCTGTTCTAGCTTTTATTCTGAGTTCTAAGGAACTCTGAATAGAATCCTGTGTTTGTGGGCGTATAAACGCAGGCCGCCGAAAAAACTTCGTTTTCCCGACGAACAATTTTTTTTTCTTGAGCGCTCCAAAACGCAAAAAGACCTCTGTCTCTAACCCTCAGCGATATCTTTAATAATGGACTAAAACGGCCCATCTTGGAACCATTTAATAGCCTGACACATTAGCTAACTCTTCGGGAAGCCCAATCTTCAAAATTCCATCTTGAAGTCTCACAATCGCCATTTGAAAACTGCTCCAAAATGACCGCAGCGCTCCTTCATCATGGCCGCCATTATTGAAAACTTGTATATTGTATTTCGATTTTATTACTTTTATTTTTAGGCAAAAAGCCCACAAACACTAGCTTAGTTGTGACTTAGGAAGGGCTGCCTTTGGTACTTAACCTCACATACATGTGGATACAGACAACCATTTTAAGTGTGATATTTTTTATTATGTTGAACAGCTGCATCTTCTATGAAAAATTTCCACAGCGAGCGTTACCTGTTTACTTTAAAGTTAAACATCCAAATTAACTTAATGCGTTATAGCATTCACTAAGCTAGTTTATTTATCCATTTTATACTTTATTAATAATCTTTTGCCCCCAAAACGCTACCATTAGTCCGAACTAATTCGACATCGGCAATCACCGGATGCGAATTTTTATGTAAATATTTTTGCCTTAAATCTCTACCAAAAACTCCGACTGTGATCATCCGAATGTTTGCAATAGCTTGTCCTTCTATTAAAACCAAAAATCTTATAAAGATCTGTTCCCAAAGCCAATCCAAAGTCAGTCTGTGCAAAGAAACTCAGTCCCCCTTCCCCCCCCCCCCCCAACCTAGTTGTGGTGTGTAACACTGCAGTTTACCGTTAAAGCTTTTTAAATCTAACAGTAATGATTTATTTATTACCCAAACCAATGTACTAAGCTTTAAAAAGAGCCTATTCACAAAGTTCACTTGTAAATATTCAATCAATAGTCAATATCCAAATGTAAAGGCCTTTCCCAAAGTTCAAGAGTTGAAAACTCAATTTGGCCTATCTTTACATGACCCCACTCCTTCAAAACGGCTCTGCACCAAAACCCTTTGCTCTACCGACTTTCCCATTGTTCTCCTGGCCCTCCACCAATCAGACCCCCACAGCAATCCTCGCGTCCACACTTTGGTCGAGAAAATCCGCTGCTCCAGCATAAAAAGCCCCAGTTGCCCTCCCTCTACAGCTCAGTCAGCACAGCTCAAGATCTCTGAAGCTAGAAGGGTCACGCCAGTCGGGAGTGGAGATGTCACGACCATGGTTGCCATGCCGGGCAAAATGGTTGTGGTTCGTATGTAACTAGTTTAACTTTAGAAGTGTATCTTTAAGACCCCCAATTCTAAATTCATAGTTCATTTAGAACCCGACGCTCCATCCCCCAAGCCGGGATCGTAGCCCATGCTGTGCTTATTATCGTAAAAAATCGTTATAATCACCAAAACTTGATGCTAAACAATACTCGTCAACCAATGATGTCGGGGGCGCTACAAGCACCTCAGCCGTCGTAGCGTCCGCCGCTACAAAATGTGTTAACTAGCTAGCTAGCTCATCCCCATGTTAAATCCCATAGGTGATTATTCATCGATACTGAGATAACGGGGAGGCTTCCAGCTATGAAATTGGACGAATGTGTGCACTACAATACGAACTGCGTACGTTTTACGTTTGGAGCCTGGGGGCTTAACAGAGATGGCGTGGAAGGGCGCGTAAGTACGAAAATATTGTTATAACCATTGTTAGTATTGTCGGCATCGTCTCTCATTAGACGGCCAAAGTTCGGACAATGAGAACGTGGATACTGACGTACTTGCCTAGACACACACTAGTGCATCACGATAAATCTAAACAACGTTGCAAAGAAATTGTATTCGCGTCCAATTCACGAAAAATAAACCAACTGTAAAAACAAAGCAAAATAAACAAAGCTAAAAACTGGTAAAGAGGCCACTAAGTTGAGAGTGATTCGCCCCTTCAAAGGAGTGATATAAACACACCAAAACTAACTAAATGTTGTAGTACAAATTACAACAAAATTAAAACCAAACCAAAAACCCATAAAGAGGTGGCTAAGTTGAGAATGGTTCGGCCTATAGGCAAAAGGTAGTGGCAAATTGTTGAAAACCAATTTCTTGTTGACGTGGCACTTTATAGTACACATGTGCACAGTAGTGGAGTTGGGCCAATACACAATTTTAAAAAACGGAGTGATATCATATCAAAAACCAAAACTGGAAAAAGGGGCCGCCAAGTTCCGAATGGTTCGGCCCTTCAAAGGAGTGATATCAACACTCCAAAACATTCGCCAACTGAATCGCACCGAATAATACTTTGGACGTTAAATGAAAACTATTAAGCGGTGCGATTAACTTGGCGAATGTTTTGGTGTTTGATATCACTCCTTTGAAGGGCCGAACCATTCGGAACTTGGCGGCCCCTTTTTCCAGTTTTGGTTTTTGATATGATAGATAATACATCAAAGGGTTTCAAATGGTTTAACGAGCGATAGTACATAGTTTATATTAAACAACGACTGGTCTGATTTGGTCAAGGTCTCGCCATCACGATAAGGATCAATATTATTGTTTAAAAGAAACTTTTTGCTTAAATTTTTTTTAGCTTGTAACTCCAAAGTAATATTAGGCCTACATGATAAATAGTAAACGTTTATTTTGTAATTAGAGCCTCTAGTCATATTTCCGTTCAAGATGCTAATGTTTTAAGATTAAGAGGAGGTGATTATACAGTATTTGAGGTGTTTTCTTTCAGAATACTATAAGCGTTGTGAAACATTTTCGTGAATTCAAAGAATTTTTTGACCTGGTGAATGAGATTTTGTTGGTATTTCTGAAACTTGGTTGAATGAATCCACCCAAAACCAAAACTGGTAGAAAAACCCGCCAAGTTTCCAAAAACGATCGGCCTTTGAAGGTAGTGATATCGTTCAACCAAGGAAAGGCCGCCAAGGTCATTCCTATTAGCCAAGTGAATCGCACCGACTAATGGTCCGAAAGTTAAATGAAAACTTGAAGATTGCTACTCGTCCAAAGTATTATTAGGTGTGATTAACTTGGCTAGCTTGGCGGCCTTTCTTTGGTTGAATGATATCACTGCCTTCAAAGGCCGATCGTTTTTGGAAACGTGGCGGGTTTTTCTGCCAGTTCTGGTTTTGGGTGGATATCACAACTTTCATAGGACTGTGAACGTACATAAGGTTACACCGTGTTATCTTCATCTGTACCTTTTTTCTAGATGAATTTTATTTCTATAAATTTTCACATTTCTAATTTTCAAATTTACTATTGCCAGTTAGCCGTTAGATTAGCCAAATTGCCACTGCTTAGTTTATTTTATGACCACTCTTCACATGCTTAAGTTGCTTCAATCCCATTTTGGCACACACTGGTGGTTGACAATCGCTGATTTCGTTTGCTTCGCTTACTCAATCAGCGCATCCCCTTCAGTTGTTTTGTTTATCCCTGCACCTTCCCCTTAACTTTTCAAGATTTCGTTGACATTTAGTCATACAGAAACCCCAGAAGGTCGCTGTTACTAAAACAGCAGATTGCGAAGCTTTTTATTTTTGGGTTATTAACAAAAAAAAACCGTTAGCTCGTGGATGCTCGTTACGTGCATCTAACGTGCATCCTTTTATTCTTACGTAATCCACGGCAACGTTAATGTTTTCTTATTTTGTCCTCCGTTACAGTTCAGTTTTTAGTTCGTCCAGGCTTTTACAATAAATCGAATGACCAGTGTTGATTGTTCACGACATTGTTGCTTAAAATCTTTGGTTGCAACTTGGAAAAAAAACGAAATTTAAATTCGCTGGTGGCGAATTTCAAAACCCTCCCACGCATTTATCCTGGCCCCTACAACTCTCAAACCAACAAAAGGACCATGTTCAGATCACCATGCCAGGGTTCGTACACAGCCTTGAATTCCTTGAAAAGCCTTAAATTTCAAAACCAAAAATTCAAGGCTTGTAAAGCCTTGAAAATTAGCATTTTTTTTTGTAAGAGCCTTGAAAAGGCCTTGAATTTTGTTAGCGATCTATGTTTGATGAAATACGGTCAAGTTATGCTTCAGTTCATAAATAAATAAAAAAATATAGTTTGTCAGCCTTATGCTTATATTCTGTTAACGACACTACGTGCCTTCGTTCGTATTCACATGTAAGTATGGTATTAGAAAGGCAACTTGTCCTGCGATGGGGGCAAAATAAATAACTTGTTATAGCCGACGAAAATTCTAATTACCTGTTTTCAATAGCGATTCTCCTTTCGAGCTTGAATTATTCCTTAGGAGCTTTGGAGCTTGAATCCCAGCCGGACTTGTACTCTACTGCGCATGCGCAGGTTTGGGCTGGCTATATAACTCGGCGCAGCCGACCGCGTGTCATCATTTCTCCTAGGTCTTTCATGTCATCGTGACCGCCTTGAGCTCCTCTTCCAACGTTCCGGTTCCCTTGGTTTTCGGACCATTCCGGCCTTCACGGCGTTACTACGTTCCTGTCAAACTGAACGCAGTCGCCTGTCACGTTCCCAGCTCCTTCCGGATGAATAGTGGTATCCTTGCTTTCCCTTCTTTAGGATCAGGACAACGACGGACGAACCACACCGTTCCTCGAACCCGGATTAATTGGTCATCCCATACAATGAACAACAGTACAGGTCGTTCCCTGGTCGTCCGCTCCGTTCCTACTAGGCAGCCGCTTCAACCACCTTCAGCAGCATTCCCGGCCTTAACTGCCGCGTTCCCTATGGAATCATCCCGGGGGGTCATTCCGACGAGGACGGTTCCCCGCGTTTCTCAAGCTGCACTACCTCGGAATCTACAGGTTCCTTCATCCAACCTTACAGTTCAACGGGAGCCTCTCTCTCGTGCCCCGTGCTTGCCCTCGTCGTTTTTAAAGGAACCCCTCGATTCCGCCAGGAACTTGTCTCCTTCACTTCAGGAATGGGGTTCTGTCCATCTGCCAGTACCTTTCCCCATGTTCCGCCGTCCTTTCCACGACTCGTCAGCATCTCTCGTTCCGTGTCGTCCCCCCGGATCGGCACCAACTTCTTCTCCAGCCAGTGATCATCTAACCTGCAAAGAAGACTGTTCGTTCCGAAACTTTGACACTCATTACACCCTCAATTTATTCCGCGTCATGTGACCCCTTCGGCCACTTCAACAACTACCACCCCTCGCTTTCCAACATGCTGCGGAATGCTTGTTCTTCATCATTTACTCTCTTACTTTCCTTACCTCCCGCCGAAGACAAGACCTCTTCGATCCATTATGGGCAACTCTACGTTCCCAATCTCTGTCTCTACGCTCCCGCTGTTCACCGCAATCCGGCTATACGACGGGCAAAAAGAACACCAAAGGACAGTCCCACCATTTCGGTTCCTTGTTCCGCCTCCCATACCGGCGGATCCATCCACCACTTCAGTGGAAGTTATAGAACTATTCTAAGGATCGCGAATCTCTGAATCCATTTCCTCCAATCACCAAACCGTTCCTCCCAAAAGTCTCGGTTCCACCTACCACGGCTGGAACCTCCTTACTTCCTTATTCCATTCTCCAGATGTCCGTTCTATTCAAGCGAAACCTGTTAAAACTAAGGAACGCTATGCTTATCTACAAACCTTCCGCCACGCGGCTTATACCATTCAATTTATCATCGTGTTTTTCTCGCCGCAGTATTCATCCGCCGTTAACCAGTTCCCAAGTACACGAACTTATAGACTCGTCCCTCCATAATCTAAAAGCCTCTGTCTCGGATTATACTTCACCATGGCTGGCCTCCATTCTGAAAAACATAGTAACCGACTACACAGTCTTTCATTTCTATTCGAAGACCCATTTTATTTAGGCCAGCAGTTCCATACCAAAAGATGCTTCAACAATTACGTCATACGATTCCCCGTTTTCCCCAACGGAACGCTTTCCGCACGTTCACCGGTTCCTCCTCCGTTCGCACAACCTTGCACATTTTTCGCCACCAGAGGTCACTGTCTTCCGTCAACGTTCAAATCGCTTCCCGCGTAACGGTTTTTCACCAGCCAAGATGTCTGACACGTCCTCATCCGAAGACCTGATTCCTCCGATAGAAGTTATGGAAGCCAACGTTCCCTCTCTTAAAGCGTGTTCCTGTCTAGGATTTTCTGGCCCTACACCGTCTTCACATTTCGACCCGCATCCGTGTTGCCAAAAGCACTGCCTATGCAATGGACTTGACAAGAAATGCCGTACCTGTCTCCTCATCTCCCCAAGTCACTGGTTGGAAATTCGCCGTCTTAGAGCCGAGAAAGCGTTCCATCCGGGCGGCCCATCAGCGTAAGGAACAACGGTCTCTCAAGACGCTAGCCAAACCTGCAGATCCACTACAGACTCTTGACAACTCCCTCTAAGAAGACACCTACCAAGCGCCCTGCATCGGTGCCTCTTCCGACAGTACATCTCGCAAGAAGCTCTCGGATCACCAGCACCAACAGAATCCCTGCAATTCTTGGAATGTCGGGAACGCGTCCTAAGGCATGTCTTAAAACCGCGCGCTCTCCCTTGGCCCCGCCAAAACGTCCGTTTCTACATGTCAAGTCAACGGTTCCGACATCAACTAGCACTCCTTCTCCAACTGTTACTGTTCCTCAAGATTCAATGGCTACGTTCCAAACTTTTTCACCATGTAAGACGCATTCTCCCACCGGATCTGCTCCGTTCCCTTCAGCATCAACGATCCGTACCGCCCTGCTTAGAGGACTACACCTTTCTGCACGAGAACTCGAAAATTTCGACTTCAACATAAAATTCCTCTTAGACTACATCGATGGGTTTGCCAAAGTACTTGATGCCCTTCGTGCTGCCCAATCCATGTTACCCACGTTATAGGAAGCTGCTGCATCTTCCACAACCCTTCAATCGGACAACGCCTTCCTCCGTGCCTCTAATGAAGCCTTTTCGAATGAACTTGAAACCCTACAGCGGCAGTACCATTCTCAACGCATTAACTATGTGTTACTCCGCGCTCGCCATGCCTTTCTTTCACCTATTCCTTCATCTCCACCGTGGCGGGCATATTAGTGTGCTCGGTCCTGAACACGGCGTCCTCGGACAGCACCCACAACAATTACAGCACGTTCATCTGATCTCGGACTCCTGCTACATCCCCTTCTCCGTCCGTCATTAAACTGCTCGAAGACGCTCCATCTCCACTGCCATCTCCTTACCAGGATCCGTCCGTCACGGCCCACACATCTCATACTCCGGATGGCGAACCTCCTGTATCACCATCTTCCTCTCCAATAACTGACTGGAACGCAGCCATGGCATCGAAGCAGTTCAGCAAGATGTCTCCCTATTCCGTCTGGCAATTCGACGACGCCCCACACTTCTTACCAGTCTTTCATGGTTTAACAGAACACTCAGCTTCTTCCACATTGGTGATGCCGTGTTCCCCTTGTCGCCGTCAAGCTAAGGGAGTAGCTTTGGGGTTCCGCTTTTTACCACAGCAACAATAACCACGGTCTCAAGACAAAACTCTTCTCCTGAACTTAGCTCTGGTGAGGTTCCTGCTTTTCTCGTCCCGTTCCGGACGACTCAAACTCGTTCCTCGCCGCTTACTTCATACTACAAAACATCGTCAATGCACTCCACGAAAGATCTTAATTTGCCATGACACGTTCCTCTCATCGACAACTACGTTCCTTACCCTTTTCCGTGCTTCAAATTTCATCATCAACGTTCCTCCTTGTTCCTGCACAACGGACTGTTTCCAAAGCCTTCCAAACGGATGAGAATTGTCTCTACCCCGATGACTGGACATGACGCCCGACATCATCACCCCTGCAAGGTAAGCGTTTTCGGCACCACGGCCTGATTTCCTATCTTGTACCCCACGGTGTTAGATTCCTGTTTGCGGTTCCCTGAATTATGTTTACCCATTTCTAACTAATATTTATTACTTCGCGTTCCTTCACCGCATCAACATTGCCTCACTGGGGAACCTCGCCGTTCCGCCTACAGTTCATTAAAACTGTCTCCGGTTCCGTTAGCCAGTGTAATTGGCTGAAGGTTCTTCAGGAATAACTTCACCAAAGACTCGTTCTTGGGGCGCCGGCTTGTACTTGAGGGGAAACTGAGTGAACCTATCCCACCTGCCGGTGACAAAGTCTGCTATTAAAAACAGGTAATGTATTATTCGTCGGCTATAAAAATACTAAAATTGCAGGGCCTACACCTGCTTAATTTTAGTTTTTATTTCCTAACCGAAAATATGCATTACCTGTAGTCCCACCCAGGCCTCCCCTCAATTGATAGGTTCTGGGTGTGGAGAAATAATGACACGCGGTCGGCTGCGCCGAGTTATATAGCCGGCCCAAACCTGCTCATGCGCAGTAGAACACAAGTCCGGCTGGGATTCAAGCTCCAAAGCTTCTAGGGAATAATTCAAGCTCAAAAGGAGAATCGCTATTAAAAACAGGTAATGTATATTTTCGGTTAGGCAATAAAAACTAAAATTAAGCAGGTGCAGGCCCTGCAATTTTAGTCTTTTAAATGGATGTTTTTTCAATTATAGAGTATAGGCTTGAAAAAGATTGAATTTATTTTAAGGTAATTTTTAACAGTTTAGTGTGCAAAACTGTCTTGAAATTGGCTTGGAGTTGGCCTTGAAAAGCCTTGAAACGTCCTTGAAAATGGTTTCGTCTCTGGTGTACCAACCCTGCCATGCATCCGTGTGCCAAAATTCAGCTACGTAGGCTTTCTCAATTTTGTGCTAGCCATGACCAAAAAGTTTATGGGATTTAACATGCTAAAAATTTTATTAGCTAGCTAGCTAGCTAGCTAGACAGTAACATACAAACAACGTTATTCTTTTTCATCTTTTTCTCTAAGATTGGTGGATACTCATCCTTTATATTTTAGTTTTTCTTAATCTCTGACCCTTTCCCTTACATTTTCCACAATTTGAAACATTTCTGTCGCATTGGGATTTATCCTCAACATGCCAAAATATGCTTTCAATTGCTAACAGTTAACAGACACATGTTTGCTAGTGAGCCGCCTTTTTATCATTAACAATCAATTTTTTAACAATCGGATGTCTACAATGGGATGTCTAGATACCACAATACTGATGAATTTTAACCGAATGGGTACTTAGTTTTCGGTTAACAAGGCCTGGTGGTGTACACTTGTGATCAAGGAAGATTTAAAACTACTTAGAATTACCTTAAACACTGATTTGGAAATTGTGGCCGCACAAATCCAATGAATAAACTGTAAACTATCAATGTTTGTTATTTACTACCACTTCCCATAAATCGAGAAGCTTCTGATAAACTCGATTATTTACTTAATGACGAAACATAGAATTTTTATTTTAGGTGATCAAGACATACGCTAGTGTGTCGCCTGCCAAGATAAACCCGTAAAACGATAACATCCAGATAAACTATACATATGAGCATGGCGACCATTACTAGACACTTTGAGTCTTTACAGCTAAGGTAAAAACGCGGCCGCCCCCCCCAAAAAAAAAACACTCCCCAGTAGTATGGTATCACCGAAAAAATATTTTGTATAGGGATCAGTTAGGCTGTCTAACACTAACAATGCTAAATTTCGGTGTACCTTACTGTCTCGTAACTGATTCAATGCTATTTGAGATTTCAGTCTGTAACAGTTCCAATGCAATTCGAGTTTGAAGATTTCAAATTTTCCCCGTAACAGATTTCAATGCTAGAAGATTTCAATGCATGACGCTGTTGCGTGCAGATTAGTATTGGAGTATGGAGATGTTGTGCACGCGCTAGCATGGGAGTATGGGGATGTTGTGCGCACGCTAGCATGGGCTAACTCTTCCCAACAATATTTCCATTTAGTATGACCATGTTGTGCGCACGATAGCATTGTCTTCATCTTCGTCTGTACTTTGGCTGAAAGAGAAAAACCTTTTATATTGACGATAGTTCTGTCTTGATCCTGAAAGAGAACGCTTTTGACGGTTCATTTGCTCGATAGTTAGTAACACTTTCAATGTTGAAATACTTTAAACACTTTGGAGTCCTGAAAGAGAAAGCTTTTGGTGGTTCATTTGAGCGATAGTTATGTCTTGTTTTGTTTGCAGTATCATGTTTGGTGATCGTGATATAAGGGTTTTTTTTATATCGGTTTGGGTGGTGGTTACCTCTATGGGAGTTTGTTTTTGAGAATGGTATTACGGAGGCTTTAGAAGCCTACGGGAAGGTTTTGCAGGAAGGTTTTTGCATGTTTGGTGATCGTGATATAAGGTGGTTTTCTTACCCCATTTTCGCGGCGGTCACCTACTATTCTCTATGGGAGGGTTTGACAGTTTGTTTTTGAGAATGGTATTATGGCGAAAAGTCTGTTTGTTGAAGGGTTATGGTTATGGGTAGCAGCGCGAGGGCTGGAGGGAGCACGAACTCTTCCCTCTGCCAAAAGGGAAAACCTGTGGAGTAGGGAAACCTCTTTTGGAGATAACCCTCTCAACGCGCGCGCGTGCGAAAAGGATGTTGACTCAGAGTTCCCAGGCTCCTAGTCGAACCACACTTTTCTCCGCTCTTCCTCTCTGAAAGAGAAAAACCTTTTGGTCTGAAAAAGAAAAACTTGGTGGCGATCTTTTCATTGTTTCTTGTTCTTCATCTGTACTTTGACTTTGGACCATACCTACTTTGTTTTGTTGAGAGTAGACGGTTTAGAAGGCTTAAAAAAGTGGTGGCTATGTGATGGGGTTTTTAGTATGATGCGTATGATTAGTATTCATCTGTTCTCTGTGAAAGAGAAAAAACCTACTGGCTTGACTGAAAGAGAAAAACCTTATTTTATTGACGATAGTTCTGTCTTCATCCTGAAAGAGAAAACTTTTGGAGGTTCGATAGTTATATCATGTTTTTTAGTATTACAATATCGTATGCATTGGCTAGTCATCATCAGCACTTTTTTGACTGATGGGCAATGTTGTGCACACTTTAGTATGACAATATGAAATGTTGTGCACACGTTAGCATTGTGGGGGGGGGAGGTTTTGTATGGGATGTTTTGTACACATTAGTATTAGGGTTAACTATGGGTTGGTTTTGTATGGAGTGTTGTGTACATTTTAGTTTTGGGTTGT
>JAHWFP010076847.1:0-11250 GCA_023313725.1 Lithobius niger
AAAAAAAAAATTATACAGGTAAAAAGGGGAAAAATTGAAGAAATTCTGTGTTTTATTTGCAAGTTGCAATTCTCTCTAGTCACTCAACGATATTCTCACTATCCAGACCTACCTTTTCGAAACTTCTACTCTTAACAAACACGTGTTAACATTTTAAACCGTTACTTCTACTCTGTTGCTGGTTTTATTGAGGCTACAATCCCAAAAATTGTGGAAGTACTCATTTTTACAGGTCCATCACTCCTGGCAGGAACAGCAGGTGGACTGGTTCTAATAAAATAAGTAGTCTTTTGAATCTATGATTTGCATCAGAGGTGACGTTCCTGTGCCATTAAAACGGGCTCATAGTTTTTGTTACAACTAGGAAATGTTTAAAATTAGTAGCGTAATGAAAGGAAATTAAATTTTAAGGGAAGTAAAAAAAGGTAAATTTTTATTGACACAGGAGAAAGAAAGGGAAATTTCGCTTTTACGCAGGGAAATTCTGTAAGTTAGAAGTGGAAGCACTAGACGCCCGGCAAAAGGCAGCAATGGCGCGAAAACGATAAAGTGATGCAGTAGCGTAGGGAGGAAGACCTAGAGCCAGCTGAGGATCATCGCCGAAGTTAAATTTAGCAAGCAAGGACTGCACAAACAGCAGCGGGCAAACAAAGAAGAAATGGGGAACCGACTCCTCTGCCCCACACAAGCAGGCCAACGACACAGACCCAGCCCAGGTAAAAAAGAATGACCCCGTAAGAAGGAGTGACCAGTCCAGAGACATCAACCCAGCCATATACATTCCGTAGGAAAAACACCAAGAAACTTTGGAGAGACCATCGAGGGATGAATAGTAACCCAACGACAACGCGATCACCAGAGATTACAGGATGCAAGGAACAACAAGCCGACAATGCTACCTCAGTGAGTTGAGTGCTTTATTCTAGGAGCTATAGCCATTCCTGGTCACCAGCCCCACCACAACAAAATCACAATCAGTTACATTATGATACTCAAACTACACCAACAGACACAGCACAAAAGACACCGGCCCTACACCAATCGTCCAGTCACCGCACAGAACGCCGCTACAGCTTTCAAGCCAGGCACACCAAACGAGACACAACGACAGGGTCTACTTTCCCCGCGCCCAAGCATCGTTGCATCTTGTTCGAGTTGAGCTTTTATCCGATATCGTGCACCTCGCCTCTTTATTGCACCATTGTTGCATGTAACATTTTGGCATTGTTACCCTCTACACCTCCTCTTTCTGCTGGAGTGCTCGGCACTCCTCAACTCTCAGGCTCGCATGTTCACTGTCGCGCACGCAGACCGGTGTCTATCGGCCCTCCTCTCTCTTCAGTGCTCGGGTATGATGACAGTGCGGCTAAGAGCAGTCGTGTCCTATGTTTTGGGATCCGGTGTTCGAGTGTGACTATGATGACCCCCGCGCTCCCATTTGTATTTCCCTCCTGTGCTCTGCTCCACTCCGTGATGTGTTGCTTACATAGGTTCTCATGTGTTAGTTGATGGTTGTAGTGTGGAAGGTTGGTGTTGAATAGCTTCCGTAGTAGCGAGCATGGCTTCGGGCCCAGTCCCTGAATAAACTATTCATTCATTCATTCCTCCTCCTCCTCCGGTCTACTTGGTTGGGAGAATACCTGGGAATCCGGGTGCTGCAGACATACGGCCTTAGGGCTTTGTCATTCAGATGACCAGAAGCGGTTAACGCTCGCTATAACCCTTTGAAACCTAAGTTGAAACTGTTTGAACTCCTCTGGCCTGTTTTTGGAAACTTCTCGGGTGCCAACGAATTCTAATAAGCACTGCCTACCGGCCGTGCTAATAATGCCCGAAAACCGCGTGCCATTCCTAAACGCCCACCGGCTTTTATGGAATGGCCAAAATTGAGGGCATTATCTGGCTGAATATTCGCTTGTAATAACAATTGAACAGCGTTTTCTTTGGCAATGTTAAAAAAAGGGTTTAAAGGGTTTAACGAGCGTTAACCACTCCTGATCATCTGCCCGAAGCCCTAAGGCCCTATGTCAATATGATGCCCGTGCAACAATGTCAATCGTGCCGTTTCAAAAGATCTATTGTTACGAAAACTATAACAAATGTATTGCTGTTGGGTGAAGGGTAATTAGGGTGTGGTGGCGTTCTATCCGAATTTGAGTCGTATGTGAAAATGAGGGCCAAGATTTGGCTTTATAGTAGTTAGTCAAGTTGCAGTCTACCGTTGCGTAGTTGTTCTGTTTTTGAGTTTTACTATTTTGTTTTATTGTTTTCGTTTTATTGTTTTATTGTTTTTGAGTTTTACTATTTTGTTTTATTGTTTTCGTTGCTCTCTAATAAATTGAATCGAACTGAATTACAATTTCTCATTCCACTTGTTTGCCGTAGGAGAACTTTGGAATTACGCAACAATGCTTAAACAAGTTTAAAATACGTACCAAGAATCCTATTGTTACTATGTTTTCGTTGTCATAGGGCCTTAGGGCTTCGGGCAGATGACCAGGAGTGGTTAACGCTCGTTGAACCCTTTGAAACCCTTTGTTGTCATCTGATGGGACAGTTGAGCCTTGTTCACCGAAGGGCATTTCGGATTCGAGCTATAATGCACTGAAACAAGCAAGTAGCCTATTATCGTTAAGTACACACCACCTTGTAATTATTACAGGCTACCTGTAGAAATATTCGAAAATCTTTGTCAGACAGATCAGTAACAGTACAGTCGCAACGTTATGTAGTACAGAACCAACGATATTCTCATTATCACTGTGTTTTGGTGATTTGATCTCGTGATCTCGTATCAGTGTTTTTTTTACAGCAATAATTCTTTTAGGCGGGAAGGCCAAGCGGGCTCGTACGCCTCTACGTAAGCTTTCTATTATTATCTGAATGAAATATTGAGTATCGGTAACACTGAGTTAATTTTGACGTCTTCCATGCCGCCAATTTTTCTTCAGCGGTGACAGGCCTACGTCAGGTTATAAAACACCATTCAAAGTGGACGGCAGTACTTAAAATTATTTCACAACATTCTCGGAGAACTTTAATCTACTGGCTAGGAAAGGAAACGTGAATGGAGCTTTGATGGACTCTGAATAGATACTAACGAGCTCCTATTGCGCCTGCGTATTGCAAGTTCCGGTTGAGGCCATTTGATGTACCGTAATCGTCAGTATGATTATTGATCATTTCCAAGCTTCCGTGTTACAGAAAAATACAACAACTTAAGGAAACCAGTATTTTTCCGAAACTGACCTAACATTAGTACAAAAATAGTACACCTAGACGACGTTCTGCACGTGTGACAAAATTGGCCGCCCATGACGTCATGCGTATTGTTGAGGTATTGCAGCGGAAGTGAGACTGAAAATGAGTCCAAATAATGTCACTACAAAGGCGGGGAGGGGGAGAGTGGCTGAAATGAGGCATGTAAATAGCAAAATTTAAAGGGGGATAGCCACCAAATGACAAGCTGCAGCATCTATATCCATCAGGGCCTCCACAATGGGGGGGGGGGTCAGGTGGACCTACTGTACCCAGGCCCGGTCACTCAAGGGGCCCGCACGCCTACAAATTTGTTCTCTCGCAATTGTGAGTTTTGATGACTATGAGTAATGTATATTCGATTTGTGCGTATTGTGAATTTTTTTAATCCCAACAAACAAACAACTCCAATCCAACCAACGGCAACGGACACGGAGCAAGAGCACTGTATAGTGAAAGCCTGTCAGCTTGGTTAGGCAAAGAAGTCTTGAAACTTAAACAGCCCGGATTAATGAATGAACCAACCCGTTAAGCACAATTGTGGCCAACGAGTACTATAACATAGTGTAATTTTTTTACGATTTCAGTCGGGGGAGGGCGGGCCCGCTGTTATTAACACTGGCGATAGCCAGTGTTAGTAAGGATCGACCTAGGACCTCTGTGTTAAACTCTCAACTTTGAGAGCTTATAACTCCGTCAAAAGTAAATATATTTAAACCAAATTTGGAATCTAGCCTTGACTAGTAAAGGCCTGTCTGCAGTCCAAAAATTGTGAAATTCGGCCCAGCCAAACCCGAGATGCAGACAAGGGCCAAATAGACAACTTCTTGTTCAGCTTCTTGTTGTTGTTGTTGTTGTGGGGATACTTTCGTCTGTCCTCTCTACAGGTCAAACCATTTGTCCTATAAAGCTGGTTCTTAGCTCATTTTACAGGTATTGCTCTGTAGATGTGCCCTTTTCATAAGGCCTTTTCTAATTGGTCAAGTGGTTCAGGGGTTACGGAGCTCTAAACCACCAGATTGATTGTTTTACATTGTTTTAAACATTGTCATTATGCAACAATACCAATTAGCAAACATCAGCTGCGAGACATAGACTGAAGATTAAAGGATTTGTTTCTATTGTTAACATTGGCGATAGCTAGATTAGTGAGGGTCAACCTAGGGTCTCTTGTGTTAAACTATCAGCTGTGACCGCCAACTGCACTGTTTTACAGTTTAGCTGCAATTCTAAAAGTAACACGAATTAATAAACAAAAACGGAACGTTAAATGTTTAGAGTAAGGATCTAAAAGTCAAAACCTAGAAGGAACACGGACAAGCTTTGACAGTTAGGGTCTAGGTGTAAAATTTTATCAGTAAGAGGCTGGAAAGCATTAGACCCTTACTACCCGGTGGTCAGCAATAAATACATTTTCACGAAAAACTGGAAATCATCCTACAATGACCCATGTGATCATCAAGTGGTAGTATGGTTATACGTTTCCTGCTTTGCTTTACGTTGAAAATTATTTTTCAATTTAGTAACATGCCAGCATATTCGTAGCAAACAGCATTATGGTAATCCTCTATCATAAATCTACGAAATATAATAAAAATTCTAAAGCATCAAAAGACAAAATGCCAAACTTCACAAGAAAATTGTGTTATTAAAGTTCCAAAACAATATTCTAAGAACAAAGAAAACTTGCTACAACCGTTCATACACACGTTCAGTCCGAAGAGACTAGAACTAATCTAACCACCGTGTAGTAAGGGTCTAATGCTTTCCAGCCTCTTACTGACAAAATTTTACACCTAGACCCTAACTGTCAAAGCTTGTCCGTGTTCCTTCTAGGTTTTGACTTTTAGATCCTTACTCTAAACATTTAACGTTCCGTTTTTGTTTATTAATTCGTGTAGTTATTAGTCCCAGGCCCCTAACGTTGATGTGGGGCCCCTGATATCCATTTGCCGCTATTAACACTGGCGATAGCCAGTGTTAGTAAGGGTCGACCTAGGATCTCTGTGTTAAACTTTCAACTTTGAGAGCTTATAACTCCGTCAAAAGTAAACATTTTTAAACCAAATTTGGAATCTAGCCTTGACTAGTCAAGGCCTGTCTGCAGTCCAAAAATTGTGAAATTCGGGCGAGCCAACCCCGAGGTACAGAGAGGGGCCAAATAGACAACTTCTTGTTCTTTTTGTTGTTGGTCTTGTTCTGGGGATGTACCTTTCGTCTGTCCTCTCTACAGGTCAAACCATTTGTCCTATGAAGCCGGTTCTTAGCCCATTTTACAGGTATTGCTCTGTAGATGTGCTCTTTCCATAAGGCATTTTCTAATTGGTCAAGTGGTTCAGGGGTTATGGAGCTCTAAACGACCAGATTGATTGTTTTACATTGTTTTAAACATTGTTATTATGCAACAATGCTAATTAACAAACGCCAGCTGCAAGACTGAAGATTAAAGGATTTGTTTCTATTGTTAACACTGGCGATCACCGAAGTTAAGCAGCATTGGCCCCGATTGGTACTTGGGTGGGTGACCTCCTGAGAATCCATTCCGGGTGTTGCAGACATAGGGCCTTAGGGCTTCGTCGGGCAGATGACCGGGTGCGGTTAACGCTCGCTAAAATCCTTTGACCCTTTGGCCAGTGTTAGTAAGAGTCAGCCTTGGGTCTCTGTGTTAAACTCTCAGTTTTACAGTTTAGCTGCAATTCTAAAAGTAGCACGAATTAATAAACAAAAACGGAACGTTAAATGTTTAGAGTAAGGGTCTAAAAGTCAAAACCTAGAAGGAACACGGACAAGCTTTGACAGTCAGGGTCTAGGTGTAAAATTTTGTAAGAGGCTGGTAAGCATTAGACCCTTACTACCCGGTGGTCAGAAATAAAAACATTTTCACGAAAAACTGGAAATACTCCCACGTGATGATCCAGTGGTAGTATGGTATAGGTTTACTGCATTACTGTATGTTGAAATATATTTTTCGATTTAGTAACATTGCAGGGTATTCGCAGCAGAGAGCATTACTGGTTATCCTCTGCCGTAAATCTACGAAATATAATAAAAAAATTCTAAAGCATCAAAAGACACAAAATGCCAAACTTCACAAGAAAATTATGTTCTTAAAGTTCGATAACAATATTCTAAGAACAAAGAAAATCTGCTACAATCGTTCATACACACTTTCTGTCCGAATAGAGTAGAACTATAAGGTAACCACCGGGTAGTAAGGGTCTAAGGCTTACCAGCCTCTTACAAAATTTTACACCTAGACCCTGACTGTCAAAGCTTGTCCGTGTTCCTTCTAGGTTTTGACTTTTAGACCCTTACTCTAAACATTTAACGTTCCGTTTTTGTTTATTAATCTAGTTCTGTCTAGCCCGTACTTTCAACAGGCGAAGGAACACACAAGTAAATTTCTTTTAACACAACAAACAAGCCACAGGCCTCCTTAATTATTGAGTGAATGCCTATCTCAATCGGCTGCAAGTCGAAATTGGTAAGTACCATCTGTCGGCATCAATTTCTGCGCGTTCTAGCAAAACAATGGCGGTCTCCGTATCGTGTTTTGGTAATGCAGTAATTAAATTGTTGTATCGGACGTACGTAAAGTATTCTTACCGCAATTCTTGTGTTTAGTTATTGTGTAAGTGATCCAAAAGTAAAACGTGCATATCAAAATGGATGTAACTGCCCTGTAGTGGCTTGTTTGTTGTGTAAAAAAAAAAATTATTTGTGTGTTCCTTCGCTTATTGAAAGTAAGGGCTAAACAGAACTAGATATCGGCAAATGGCTATAGATGCTGCAGCTTGTCGTTTGGTGGCAATCCCCCTTTAAACTATTAAAGTAGAAGACATACTGACATACCTTAAACACGAAATCCCTGGCTCTAACTTTCCTAGGCAGGAAGTGTCTAACAGGAAGTTTCCGTTCAGTTATTTTTGTCAGTTATACGTAAACATTCTTAAATTCATTATGCTTCACAAATAAAATTTACAAATATTTTTTTTTAACTCAAATAAATCGACGTGTTAGCTTGATGTCACATCTTTAAAACCCATATCCGTGAGAAATAAGCTGTCAACCGGCGATAATACTTCATTTACTCGAAACGGTACAGTCCTACGTCTCGGGGAAATTCACTCGCTCCATGTGCTGGTGCCCCTCGACATTGGACTGTCCTGTTTCTGGCAAACGAGCAATTATTGCCGGTTAGCCACCCATTTCTCACGGATATATATTAATAGGCCAACATAGCATCACACAAACCTCACAAACTCGCCACCTTATTTTAATCATATCAAAAACCAAAACTGGTAAAAGGGGCCGCCAAGTTCCGAATGGTTCGGCCCTTCAAAGGAGTGATATCAACACACCAAAACATTCGCCAACTTAATCACACCGCTTAATAGTTCGAAGGTTAAATGAAAACTAGAACATTGCTACTTTCGGTAGCAATGTTAAAGTTTTCTTTTTACGTCCAAAGTATTATTCGGTGCGATTAAGTTGGCGAATGTATTGGTGTGTTGATGTCACTCCTTTGAAGGGCCGAACCATTCGGAACTTGGCGGCCCCTTTTACCAGTATTGGTGTTTGACATGATATCAGTCCTTTCTTTTAAATTGTGTATTAAACTCAACTCCACTACCGTACAGATGTGTAAAAAAATGGCTAGAAATTGGATTTCAACAAGACTAGACTAAAAATTGGTTTTCAACAAGTTGCTACTACCGTGTGCCTAAAGGCCGAACCATTCTCAACCCTTGGTCACCTCTTTATAGGTTTTTGGGTTGGTTTTAATTTTGCTGTAATTGGTTTTATTTCGTTAGTTTTGGTGGGTTGATATCACTCCTTTGAAGCGCCGAACCACTCTGAACTTGGTGGCCTCTTCACCAGTTTTTGGCTTTGTTTATTTTGCTTTGTTTTTAGAGTTGGTTTATTTTTCGTGAATTGGACGTGAATACAATTTCTTTGGCAACGTCATTTAGATTTATCGTGCTACACTAGTGTGTGTCTAGGCACGCACGTCAGTATACACGTTGTCATTGTCCGAACTTTGGCTGTCCAATGAGAGACGATGCCGACAATACTAACAATGGTTATAACAATATTTTCGTACTTACGTACCATCCCACGCCATCCTCGTTACACCCCTAGGCTCCAAACCATAAAAGGTACGCAGTTCGTATCGTACTACAGCCATTCGTCCAATTTCATAGCTGGAAGCCTTCCCGTTATCTCGGTATCGATGAATAATCACCCTACGGAAATTAACATGGGGATGAGCGGACTAGAATTACCTAGCTAGCTAGTTGCACATTTTCAACGTTATTGAGGGTCAGAGTTTGCATTGAAAGCAGCTTAGCTGGCATTCCTGCACGAGTTAATTTTTGTCAGGTGGGTTATTGTTCTTGATTTCATCACAATTTAAGCTTTAGTACCGCATTATTATTTTTCCCGAAGTACCTGAAATGTGCCCAACGATGCTTCAAGATATAAGAGACTGACGCTATGGCACCGCGCTACAATGGTTTACAACCTCGACAATTGAACTGGTGTGATGTTTGTTGTGATGATTGTTGCGTAACTAGCGTGTGTCTAGGTTAGGTTAGGTTAATTTTATTTGAGTTCTAAGGCCCTTGAAGCCATACACTCACCCTACTGCCTTAACCTAACTTACGCTATACATTCATGACAGCTTTGAACATATCACACAGGGCCTTCCATACTGTGCAGCTGTACCGTGCTAGAAATCCTTGTAAACCACATCGCTCCAAAAACGATCTCCACTGTGCACACAGTCCAACAGCCCAACAGTTATAGCAGGATTCCACACCAGAGGACCGACACAAAACCGACTCCATCCTAACCCCACTGTCCACAAGTAGCCGTACACAGCTACACAACGCAATACTCCTGTGCTAGCCCTGACCACTATGGAACGCCAGGAGAGGGGGGGGAACAACAGGTGAGTCAACAGAAAACCGCCGCCAACTACCCAAAACGACCTGTTGCCTTGCAGAATCCCAATGTTCTAAAATACCCCACCCTTCCATTCTGCGCATGAGGTGGGACCCCCAGGACCATTGCCATAGGGTCGTCCCCGTCATGAAAGACAAAACGTCGCTGCGCTTGCCAAAGTGGACAATCAAATAGAAAATGAGCCACCGTTTCATCTGATAGGCCACATCTACACTGAGGAGTCCGTGCCCAACCCAGGCGAAAAAGGTGCGCCCGAAGCTGGACATGGCCAGTACGAAGTCTCGAAAGAAGACCCGCCTCGCCCCGCGTTAAACTATCAAGGGCCTCAGGCCGTGAAACAGAGGGGTGAATCCCAAACAGAGCACGGCCAGTGGGTCCAGCAGCCCACCGACCTTGCCAGACCCTAGACGAAAGTCTAGAGTAGGCTGGCCGAAGGTCTCCTGGGCCAACTACAAAAGAGACTACCGGGGTTGTCAGACGACTACCCTTCCTAGCCAGTTCATCCGCTAACTCGTTTCCAAACTCCCCACTGTGCGCACGAGTCCACACAATTGAAATAGCAACTCCCATCTGGCTAGCCAAGAATAACTTCCACCCCACCTCGAGGGCTAGCGGATGGGAAACGTTCAAGGAGGTAAAGCACCGTTGGAGGAATCCCACACCCGCCAGAGAATCAGTGACAACCCGAAAACTCGATGCACGCAACTCTAAACCAACTTCTAGTGCCACCGTGAGGGCAACAAGTTCTCCAACGAATGCTGAAGGCACTGACACTAGGTGGTAGCTATATTCCAGCCGGTAACTGGGTACGCACACCCCAACACCGCCAACTCCTGTCTCAACACAAAAAGACGCGTCACTATAAACAGTGACACAAGATGGGTCCAGACGCTGACCACTGTGGAAAGAACGAAGGGCGGCCCCACACCACACCCACGGGGGAGGGGGGTCAACAAAACGAACCTTCGGCAACCCGGCCACCTCAGGAGCAGCAAGAAGGGAAGCCCCAACACCAAGAGCACCCAACAAACCTCGGGCCCCCTGAGGCAGGGACATGTAGTCAACAATAATCTGGGCGAGCGGATCTCTCGCACCCCTAGCAACAGCCCGTTGACACAATCTGACCAAGAGTTCCTTTGCCCTAATGTCTATGGGCATATCGCCAGTTTCAACAAGTAGTGCCTGGACTGGGGTTGAAGGTAGGCAACCAGACACAACTCGCAGGCAGTCATTCAGAGCAACTTGAATGCTTTTCAAAGCACCCTTTGAGGTCAGAACAACTGGAATGTGAAAATCTGCACACGCTCTGATGTATGTCCTGTAAAGTGAATTGATCGTAGCACGTTTGGCCACAGACCTATTAGAGGTAACTGAACGCAAAACATTATGCCTAGACGCAATGGTACCCTTCACTGCCGCTGCATCGTGTGACCAGTCAAGTCGCGGATCAAGCCAGAAACCAAGGTATCGCACCTTACTCGATGCCTCCACCACTGACCCATCCACAGAAATGGAACCAGTAAGCAAAGGGCCTCTGTGGAAGATCATAAGCTCGGTCTTGGCACCGGATAGCCTCAATCCTCTGGCCGCAAGGAGCCGGGAGCCATGAGCGATAGCCTTTTCAACAATTTCCAGGAGCATAGGCACGTCTTTCCCAGACAGCCAAACAGCCACGTCGTCTGCATAGGCGACAACACTCACTGAAGAGCTCAGCTCCACCAGTACCGCGTCAATCGCCACTGCGAACAAAGCTGGGCTGAGACAGCTCCCTTGCGGGAGGCCTCTATCCGTGGTCAAAACACTCGACCAGGAGCCATCAACCCTGGTTGCAAACTGCCGCTTACCTAGAAGGGCCGAAACAGCCGACCTGAGTTTCCCCCTGACCCCAAGACTCTCCAGCGAGTATTCAAGCCAGGCCACATCAACCATGTCATATGCTGCCTTAATGTCCAAGAACACCACGACAGCAATACAGTCATGACCCAGGCCTCCCGAATGCCAGACTCTAAATACAACATAGCATCT
>JAHWFP010076848.1:771-14049 GCA_023313725.1 Lithobius niger
TTGAACATCTGAGACAACTGAGAGTGCAGTGATGAGAATCTTCGAAAATCATCAAACCAAACCAAACCTGAAACACCGTAAAACTCAATATGGTTTTCAATATTGACAATAGATGGCCTTGCCGGAACTGACCGTGAACCCTCGACTGTTAACTGTTAATTAATACCTAAACTCAACCAACACAACAACCATATGAGCCTAAACGAATTTTTAACGTATTAACTACCTTCACGGATCGTGATTATTTTTATTATTGGTTTCTGGGTTGTGTGAGTGAACCGGAAGACGGACCGGAAGTTGCACCAATTGTACGGAAGTTGGTGTCACGTACCTAACTGATTTAACGATCTTACATATACTTTAACTGCAGTTAAAGTGTTAACCGAATACCTAAATTCAACCAATACACCAACCTTTAACGTAGCATGTACTTTCACGGTCTGACTATTTTTATTACTGATTCTCTGGAATTCCTGTCAGTGGACCGGAAGTAGTACCGGAAGCCGATTTAGCGATCTTATATATATGATGGTTTGACCTGTACAGAGGACAGACGAAAGTATCCCCAGAACAACAACAAGCAGAACAAGAAGTTGTCTATTTGGCCCCTGTCTGCATCTCCGGTTTGGCTGGACCGAATTTCACAATTTTTGGACTGCAGACAGGCCTTGACTAGTCAAGGCTAGATTCCAAATTTGGTCTGAAGATGTTTACTTTTGACGGAGTTATAAGCTCTCAAAGTTGAGAGTTTAACACAGAGGTCCTAGGTCGACTCTTACTAGCCAGTGTTAATGAAAAGCCTAGGCCAAACTGACGATGTTAAAATGGTTTCAGCAAACATAACACTACACTGAAGGAGTAATTCACAGTCACGAAAATATTAGGGAGGAACAGCTGAGGAATAAGCGGCTGAGGTATTGGATGGGGTGAAGCAAATATTTGGGCCTCCCTTTGAAGAAAAATTGTCAAGATTTATAACAAAATGGATGAAAAAATAGAGAGTGGCCAGTGATGGGGAGGTGATATATAGGGGTAAGGGTGATTTATCTCTTGGGATGGGAACAGGGCAACTTCCCCTCCCCCAATTCACCTCGGGGCAGCTACCATCCGTTCCTACTTCTGCCCTCCCTCTTCCGCACCACTGATCACTCCACTCTTTGTTGTAATGTATCTTCAGAGACAGTTTATCCCCCTCTCCTCAGATATATGCCCTTTCCAATCCCTGGTCACTCTTCCTTGCGTTTTTGTGTGTACTGAAACTTTGAAAATTACCCCACCCTCCAGCCCCAGTCGTAATCCCTACTTTTTTTTCTTTAATTTAAAAAATTTAAGAAAATTTAAGAATTTAAAAAATTCCTCGTCACTCTTGTCCGTGTCAGTTTTTTTGCACTGAAACTTTACCCCCCCCCCCCCCACCCCTCCGTAGCTTATCCCTACAATTTTTTTTGAACTGAAATTTCAAAAATTCCCTCCATTCTCACCCAGGCATCAAAATTTCGAACACAGATTTTATTGCGCCACTACTGCCACTCATCTCTACCCCCAACTCATTTTACTTCCATACTCAGTTCGAAATGAACCCCATCCTGACGCTCACCCATCCTGATGCTCACCCTTATTTTTTTTATTTTACTAAAACTTTTAAAATCCCCTCCCCGCCGTTCGTTCATCCCTACTATTTTTTCACACTGAAATATCCCACCCTGCGTTTGTTATTGCTTCTGTTATTGTTATTGTTTTGCCTGATCTCTTGTATCAGCGGCCCCCCTCCCCCGGCCCATCTCCACTGCTAATGGTTCACTCTATGTAATGATCACTTCCATTATATTCTTCCACCTTGGAAGTGATCATTCTCAATCATTCGTCCAAGCTTCCACGTTATCATCGTACGTGCTGTTGCCCTGCCCTGCATTTCTTGCAAGGCCAGCTGAGATAGTAGCTGCGTTCCTCGCTCCACTCCAGGCCTGTCAGCTTCATGCTCTTCCGGCATTATAGTTAGTGACAGACACGCAAAGAGTCGTCCAATACCGTACGGCATGAGAACCAATGAGGATTGGTATCTGAACAAAATGTATGTTTTAAACTTTAAACGCGTAAAGGCATCGATCAAATTGCGTGATCTGGCGCATATTGAGGGCTTTTCACGCATTCACTTAGTCCAGATACAAATTCCTTTGGGTTCTCAACCCGTACGGTACTGGACGACTCCTAGCGTGTCTGTCACTAAACAGAAGCAAGCTGACAGGCCTGGAGTGGAGCTCGGTACGCAGCTATCTCAAATGTCCTTGCTTTCTTGATTCATGGTTTTTAATGTTGGCAATAGATGGCGCGGTCTGTCTATAGCCATGAGAGCCTTGCCCTCTACAGTGTTAACCAAACGCCTAAATTCAACCAACACAACAACCGTATGAGCCTAAATGAATTTTTGACATATTAACTACTTTCACGGTAACGTAATTATTTTTATTACTGGTTTTTGGGTTGTGTGAGTGAACCGGAAGACGGACCCGAAGTTGGTGTCACGTACCTAATTGATAACCGATACACTAACCTTTAACGTAGCATCTACTTTCACGGTCTGACTATTTTTATTACTGCTTTTCTGGAATTTCTGTCAGCGGACCGGAAGTTGTACCGGAAGCCGATTTAGCGATCTTATATATATATGATGGGGGAAGAAGTATCGTTATGTCTTTGTTACAGAAATTCTATAAAATATTTAGTGTGTGACACTGCACCTTGTTATAAATGAAGCTTGTTACAGTTTAAGATGGATTTGTTCTGGCAATCAATCCTTAGAATTAAAATTTTAGTATGAATTTCGTGTTTAACGAATGTGAGACAATACAAATTTCAGTACACAATTGTGGGAAAACCTTAAAATGCATATTTTGTGATGCTGCTGAAGTCTCTTTTAAACTTGTTATTTTTATAAAACACCAGTTGTGAAGCACGTAATAATGATGTTGCATTATTGCATAGCATATTTTACTTTGATGAGACACTTAAGAGCTTATTAATAAAGCTGCACTTTCGTTAAACTAGTTTTGAAGTATTGTAATTGAATGTGTAATGGTGTGAAGCCTTGGAAGTGTTAATTGTGTGATGCTGCAATTTTACTTCTACAGTAACTAATATCATTGGGTTATTTTGCCTGTCGAGCAATGATGTAAATAACGAGTGGGGGGAAGGGAAGCAGGCAGGTCAAGCGGCACCCCCCCCCCCCCCCCCCCAAAAAAAAAAAAGAAGCCGAGGCGTAATTTTTTTTGTTCGATATTGACCTTTAGACGTTTTATTTTGTTTGATAGCCATAATATACAGTATGCAAATGACGAAAATAGTCATTCAATAAAAATGAAGTGGTTGTGCGTTTTCTAGCAAAGGAGCGAAAATGGGCGTAAAATTTGCTCCTTCCTCAGAAAAAAAATTATTTACGCCATTTCTGTCGAGGTCAGGTACTGCAGGATATTGAGGGCCCTACTGTGTAGCCGACAGAAATCAGGGAACTCGCCGAATGCGATACGAGGGTCCTCCACCCCCCCCCCCAAAAAAAAACAAAAAAAAAACAATAAGCCTCCCTACGTGGTGGGGACAAAGACAGTATGATGGGCACTTATTGTCTGGACGTGTCTGACTCAGTTTTCTAAGTCTTCTGTATACTTAACTGCAAAACCTAGATAATATTCTGGTGTAGCATGATATTTTACAATTTTCTGGTATTCTTGAGTATTACAGATAACGAAACAAAAATTGTGCGCAATTTTTACCATTGTATTTCTTTTTCAGCTGAAAAGTGCGATTTCATTAACGACTGCACTAAAGCTAACAACGTAGCTGTGTTTATTATAATTTCAGTTTTAATATATCACCTGTAGTTGCTTACGACCTAAATTCTGTGTGAAGTTCTGCAAATTTAAATGGAAAATCATTGACTACGTACGCAGTTTTCTATTTGGACACTACTGTACTAATAAGATTTTCTTTGTTGACTTTTTAGAGCCCCCTGAACATTCGAGGCTCTAGGCGCGCGCCTACTGTGCCGGTGCCTAAATGTACCACTTGTTATTACTACCCACCCCGAATTCTACATACAGCGGATTTAGCGTACTGTGCTATTTCAAATTCATCCCAAGCCCGACTAGGTTCACTTTTCTTCAAAACTAGTGCAGATTTTTGTACCTGAAGATAAAAAAAAAAATTAGTTTAACTTCGGTTTTATTTGCTATAGGTTATCTCACGACGGAAAACGGCAACTGCTAAAAAATTCTTAGGATTGGTAGTTGGTAATTAACGACAGTGAACATGAGGGTGAGTGGTTTTCAGGTCTCTTTTCTCTTCGAATGCAGACGAGTGAGCAATTAAAAAAAAATGGATCGATGGTGCGATGACAAACCAAGCAATTATGAAAACCTAGTCGAAATTTTTAGCAATTTTTTTTATTAACTTGACTTTACAATAATAATACAGCCAGGGGCGTAACAGGCAAGTTGTTCCGGCTAGGAGTGAAGAGTTGAAGTGTGTGTGTGTGTGTGGGGGGGGGGGTTCTATTTTAAACTACGTGAGATCCTGTTTCAGAAATCGCGACCATAAAATAAAAAAAAATTGTTTGTGTCTCCGGTTTCGGACCAGAGATGGAAGTGGGTCACGTTTTCCGACCCGTCACCCACTTGACCCACTCGAGCCCTGACCCAAGACCCACTTGACCCACCGCTAAAGAACAAACTGTGACCTACCGTGACCCATGCCACGCCATGAAAAAAAATACAGTACGCAAATGCATTTCAAACAGTCAATTTTTTTCCCCTTCTACCCCCACCCCCCTCCCCGGACAAGAAATCGCCTTCTTGCAACCCCATAATTGGGAAGGATAACCCCCAATTGCTCCTCTGCACTGTAGGTGTTTGAAATAATATTCCAGTAAGTAACCTTTAAAACCACAGGATAACTTTAAATGAACATTTAACATTGGTTTTGCAAATATTTTATTCTGGAGAGAAATATGTCCCTGGTGAAAATGTCTGGGGCTAATTGGGGGTGGGGGAGGAGGGCATGCTCACTGTCGTTTTGGAACAGGGGGGGGGATGAGTGAAGCAAATATCCGTGAATTGTTTACTTGTGTTAGGTGGCATATAACGATAGTGTTTCACCAAGGAAAGCATACATACGTGTAAATAGTGCAGGCACCAACATGGTTTATCACTCAGTGTCTTCGGTAATTACTCAATGACGCTGATTGAAAATCATAGTGCTATTCAGGGCCGGATTATGATATTGTGGGGCCCGGAAGTAATCCTGAAAATGTCTAAAAGTCCAAAAGGTTTTTTTAAAGCGTTTCAGGATAAAAAATCCTATTCAGTCTGAAAAACAAATGTTAAAAAATCTGCAACTGACTCAATTCATCTGACGACATGTTTGAGGCAATGTGCGACCAGTCCATTGAAACCCGTAAACCGATAGCATCAGACACCTTAAGACTTTCGGTACCTTCCTAAACGACAAAACAGAGCGAACCAAACGCAACACTGTTGGTGACAGTTTGGCTCATTCCCTGCTAATATCCGTGTTGATGCGACTTGATTGACATCAACATCGTCAGCGATGAATCTGTTTCGTCAAAACTGTTGCATCGCGCATGCTCAAACCTCCACCCCAGCAAACCACCTCCCTGAGATGGTTCGCAATTTGGCATTGCTCTCGCCTGGTCACATCTATTAGCCAATCCTGGTACAATCCATTAGCCAATCCTGGTACAGTCCCGTCCATAAGTAAATGAACACTGAATTGTTGTTTAAACAATGACTGTCCTATAGAGAAATGCTGCTTCGTGTGAAATGAGCGTGCTCTTTGTTATATTGTTGCACCGCTATAAAGTTAGTATGGATAAACGATTGTTACATATTCAAAGACGAGATGATTTCGAACGATTTGAGATACAAGAAAACTGTGTTATTGATTTAAAACTAAAGATGTTTTACAAACGAACTAAACGAGGGCCTTGCGCAATGCCAGCTAGATTATTATAGCTTATAAATTATATCGAATTAAAACATATCGATACAGGGTTGAAATTATTTCTACATTTATTTGCTGCGTAAGTTTGCTTCACCCGGCAGCAATATTGTTATATTCACGTAATTGTTTGTTATTTATTTATTTTTGGAGCCTTCCATCATCTGATGTAAACTGCTAGTGTATGAGCTGGCTCACTTTGAACACTACAAGACTTGTTTTTTAAAGAAGATTAAAGTCTAGTAAAGGAAGGGACAAACCCATTGATTAGATTTGGGAAACCTTCGAACGCCACAGGGAGTCGAGCTATTGTCCAGAGTAGATCCATTTGCTGCGGTTAGCAAGACCGTCTCGTATGCCAGTGGTCCTAGGTTCGAGCATGACCTCAGCCAACCATGGCATATTCGGGAAGAGAAGGGGCTCAGTAATGCCTCGTGCACATGCCGGTTATGGCATATAAAAGATCACTGGATCACTGGATTGGCATTACCTAACAAAATTGTTCCTCTCTTATTTTGGCACCACGGATTCGGCGGGGAGTGCATCAAACCTCCAAAAGCCTCTCATACTGCCGTTGTTGGCACACACTGACACTCAATTATCCATGATTCCGTTTTTAGTCATCGACCTGATCAGCTTCTTGAGGCAATTAGGCACTCAAACTGGAGTGTTATAATGACTATTTGCGCATCCCGTTTAACATTATGGGGGAATGCCGATGAGAAAAAGCTAAATACAAACTACCCACTGTTTGGTTTTTAACATATCTTAAATTCCCCCTCCCCTCCCCCGTGTGTCACACACTTTATTTAAAATACTTTTTACCCATAAAACGACCTTAACGTAAAAAAACTACACAGCTTCCTCTGTGTGCGTATTAGAATGTTTGAAACTAGTTTTGATTCAGAACAATTTTCTGAGAACAATAATCAGTGAAATTTTGGGTTCGAATATGAACTTCATACCACAAACAGGTTCAGGGACGTTTTCACGGAGGGGTGCGAAGGGTGTCTTACCCCCCCCCCCCCCAACGTTTGGCCAGTTGGCAAATAATTTTTTGGCTAGATGGAAAATTATGCCGGTAAATTTCTGGTTTACAACCCTCCAACTTTTATCCTTCCTGACGTCTCTGAACAGGTTTTCAGGTATCCGAGATTTTTTATTTGTAGCGATCGATAGAGTAGCATGTCTTGTAAGGCTGACTTATACGTCTGCTGGAAAAACAATGCTTAAAATAAAGTCTTACCGAACCTCAGCGGAATGTTTAACCGAACTGTAAGAATCACCTCACAGCAGGGAACATGCTTTATCTCTTTAGCAAACTGCTCTGAATATTTCAAAAACAAATAAAATCATAAGGATTGCAACAAAAATCTGTATCAATTTTTTAAAAAGTCACCAAGACTCATAAGTTTGGCGTATTGGTGGAAATTGTCTATCATTATTAGTTTGAAAGTTAGTGCTTTTAAGTGTCGTTTTATGTGTTACGTCGTGTGTCATATCTTTTAGTTGTAGGCTGAGGGCATCACGTGATCTCAAAGGTCTAGAGTTGAATTCTCACTTAATAGGCAGTCCAAAAGACAAAGAAAATAGTTTTCAACTGTCTCTATTTATTGAGCCTATTTGTCTTTCCGTCCTGTTAGACACACATGTAGTAGTCCTTGAAAATTTTAAAAGTAGGAATTTTAATCAGTAGGAACACTGATCAGAATATAAAAAATATATAAAACTTAAAAATTCTCTTTTTTACTAATTACAAATAAAAACTTTCCTTGTCCTTTTAAATCTACAAAGTTTCTGAGAAACATAATGAAAATTTGGAATGAAACTGATAACTCGTTTAATCGTGGATACAGAAAAACAGATACAGACAGACAGACAGACAGTAGCCAACACAACACGAGAAGCTTTTTTGCTCTGCTTCGCACCGCACTATTGGAGGACAACGTTAAAGCATTGGAGTAACGCGAACTGAGTAGACTTACAGAATGAACTCCGTGCCATTCAGAATACCACATTGTAATAACTACTTTGACTATATAGGCTACTGCTAAAGAAACATGCAAATCTTTAGAACAAGGCGAACTGAGGACGCAAATTCCCCACCCTGTACAGTACGAACATGTAAACGCTTGGTTGCCATGTAACAAGTTGCCAATCAATTTTTAGCCTCCATCAAATTTTTACCCCCATCGAATCCACCGAGCAACTTACTGAGTAATTAAAAGAACAATTTCCACCCGTATCCAATATAACAGGTAACTTTTACAACCACCTAATTTTCCAAATTCCTGTTCACCTTTTGCTTGGACAGAAACGGCTCCCAGCCTAACTTGATTAACCTGATTGCAATGGTCCAGAATTGACGCCTGGAAGCTTTCTATCTAGCCGGCCTTAGTTATACTACAAGACTCGTGTGGGCCTGGCTGTATTCTTATTGGCTGTTTTACAAGCTATTCTAATCTCAACGAAGAGAACAAGCGAAAAAACACAAAGGAGCCAACATTTTGAAACACTAATTTCGTTTCATTAACGAAGAACTCAACAAATTTCTTTCTCAACAAATTTCTCAAAAGAATTTCTTCTAAATGTTCAGTTTTATCGTTGACATAAATTCGCCGAAGTTATTTATGCAAAAAATTTTACCCCTAGCTTTGTTTTTAAACCCCCCCCCCCCCCCCCCCGGAAGCTCCTTCTTTAGTTTAACATAAGAATTAATTTAAACACAAGAGAGTGGTTCATACAAATTGTGCGACGTTCTTTTAATAAGTTCTTCAAATAAAAAAAAATTATAAATAAGATAAAACAGTAACTATTATGATGATATGCGGAGCCGAAATCCGATTCATAGTGCGAAAAAGTGGTCCTAACTCCAAATTTAAAATAAAAATGAGAAAAATTCCTTATCTTCCTTTGAAGACGTCGCAGTGCCACTCGTAAAAGTAGCAGTTTTGTATGTGGTATCATGACTACACTAAAGAAAAATTGGGAACGTTTTTCGCATTCAGCACTGGATTTTGGAACCAGAAAATTGGCCCTATTATCATTTAAAAGTGGCCGACTCCATGTTGGCTTTCCTGTGCGACTCACTTTTGTAACATTTGCTTAAACATATGTAAACAAATGTTGTAAAGTATTGCTTTTTCGTCCCCCCCCCCCTATTATCGTTATGCTACATTTATTTATTTATGCCTACGTGAATCCTGCAATAGCTACTTACGGTGGAATGCACGAACGTGATCTGTTCTTTTCATTATGAACTGAATTAATAGGAAATGAATTCGAAAAATTAAATATTGCAACAAGAGATACTAACTCTGACACATCAACTACAAAGAATTTCAAAAAGCAATCTATGAGCTGTATATTTTTTAACTTCTTCAGTCAGTAATTGTAATTCTTTACTGAAACGATATTTTGACATTATTGGAGCTCCATACACCGTTCTCTAACAATGGAAAGCGTCAACACTGAACTTTATGCATCTCTAGCAGCTCGCCTTCTGCATTGTTACAGCACGCATTTACATCAACAATGCCATGTTCATTTACTTTTGGACGGGACTGTACAATCCATTAGCCAGGCCTGGTCGCGGTGAAGGTATAACGTAGCGAATACTCTGCTGAGCTTGTTGAGCTGTAGTGTAGTTTAGGAAGGTACTGAACGGCTGACGCAACATCACTGCGCACGCGCGACGTCAAGTTTGGAGCCAAACTGTCTCTAACAGTGGTACGTTCTGTTCGCTCTGTTCGGTGCTTTAGGAAGGAACTGAAAATGTTCGTAATGCCAGCCACTCACCAAATGCGGCAATTGTCTCATGACAAAACTTCCCGAGACGTCGCATTTGGTGGAGAGACTTCCAATAGCCTTTCTGTAGACAGAGCTTCGCCTTGTTGTCGTGAGACGCATCAAGACGCCTCACACAGGGTGCATCTACACGGGGCGCTTTTGCAGCGTGATTTCGTAATTTTCTGTCCGCTCGCGCTGTGACGCCTCGTGCATTTTAACCTGGCAACACGCGTTTTTAGTCGCGGCGTCTTTGCTGCTCCGTGCTGCTCGAAATAGAAATTGTGAGATCACGTGACCCATACGTAGTTACTACGTCACATTTGAGGCCAGTTGGCTGCCCGCGCTAACAGCACATGACTCTTTGTCGAATAGCATTTTGTCGGCGCTATGATTAAAATGAGAACAGAAAACAAATTGCAGACGCCATTCTTTACTGGAAAATTCAAGATTCGTATGAATTAGAATTGGTGTATTCCACATAAATTGTACATGAGCGAAGAAAACAAAATCTTATAATCAAAAAATTAAATCTAAATCTAAATTAAATCTAAGAAAATCTAAAAATTAAAAAAAAACTAAATATTCTTTCACACAAGTGGAAAATGTAAAATGTGATAAAAACCTTAAGAGATTGTAAGTTTCAAACGCATTAAATATATGGGCCTAACTATCGATAAAAATTGGAACTTTAAAGTACATGTCGATTATTGTCGTATTATTATTAAAAAAATCCGAACCGCCTATCAAAACTTTGCTATTTATGGACTAAGCGTGGGGGTGGGGGGGGGGGCACTGGGGTGCTGCTGGGCAGCCGGTAATTGGTGGTAGGAGTGGTAATGGATTTTTAGGGATTCAAATTTTAGAACCCATGAAAGTGGGGATGTCACAAAATGATCATTGGTCTGGAGGAAAAGTATATTTTTAAAGCTTCTTTCTTTTAGGATGGGGTTAGGGTTCGATTATTTTTGGACCTTGAGAAGAGGGAGGATAAAAAATTAGTGGTCCCATTTTCAATTTTCATTTTATACGGATTATCTTCCTCTCCCCCCCCCCCAACAGCTATAGAGGTAGCTCAACTAATTTTGCGTGGGAGGCAGCCATCGAAAAATTGGTGGGACATTCATCGAAACTGAAAATGGACCACCCCACCCCATTTAACCCCCCCCCCCTCGGTTTCACTGCGTGGCCGTAACACTCGCAATGCTATTTTGGCTTGGCCGAGCGAGTTTTTTTTTCAGGGGGGGGGGGGTGGTAAGTGCCATTCAAAATTGGAGGGGTCATTTTCATTTTCTCCGTCGCCCCCTCCCCCTCAACAGCTGAAATGAACTAAAACATTAATAAATAAAATTAATGAAGGGTAAACGTTCTGGTAAATTAGAAAATAAAACTGAGCAAACTATGAACTAACCAAAAAGGTTTTAGAAAATAAAAAAATAGAACAAGTAAAAAAAAATAACAGAAATTAACAACTGCATTCTGTAAAAAGAAAATTGCCTTTAAACATAGTCTAAGCTTTTTTAACGATTGCTCCGTTAATATTATTCTGTGTTGATGTTACTGATTCTTGTGTTAAAACACGGCAAGTGCACACAAGCGCCTTCTGTGCTTCATAGTGGCCTTGACAATTTTTTTTTAATGAATAAAAAAAAAGATTTTATTCAATTCCTATCAATAATTACGCCAAAAGCTTTCTTCTCGGTAAGCGTCGAGGCACTTTCTGTGTAGAAATACCACGTGATTTACAAGAGCCTATCAGGTTGCAATGTTGCAGCGGCAAGCTGCTGATAAATAGACTGATTTCTATTTCCACGCTCCAACACGGCAAAAAGAGCGTGCGCTTCGAGTTTGTTGATGTTGCGGTGTTTCTACACGGGGCGCTCTCATGCTGCCGCAAGCTGCTCTGAAACGTGCGCTACTGATGCGGTTCAAAATGGGCGGGCCTTATTTTGCTGCCGGTGCAAGTTCACGACGCGCTATGAAAAAGCTCCGAAATGCAGGCGCCACGTGTCATCCGTCACGCGTCACGCACTAAAAGCTCCCGTGTAGATGCACCTTTATACGTCTCTTGACTACGTCTCATCCGGTATGTGGCACTCAACTCATTGCTATGGTTGTGGAGATGTCTGCAGCACGGTGAGACAAGTTTCGACAAAATGTGTTGTCGTGCGACCAAATGACGCATGTGGTGTGTGGCCGGCCTAAGGTATTCGATGCGGTGTGCAGCCGGCCTTAACTGTATTAATAAACAAAAACGGAACGTTAAATGTTTAGAGTAAGGGTCTAAAAGTCAAAACCACAGACAAACTTTGACAGTAAGGGTCTAGGTATAAAATTTTGTAAGATGCTGGTAAGCATTAGACCCTTACTACCCGGTGTTTAGCTTAGTTCTACTCTATTCGGACAGAACGTGTGTGTGAACGGTTGTAGCAGGTTTTCTTAGAATATTGTTATGGAACTTTAAAAACATTATTTTCTTGTGAAGTTTGGCATTTTGTCTTTTGATGCTTTAGAATTTTTTATTATATTTCGTAGATTTACGGTAGAGGATAACCAGTAATGCTCTATGTTGCGAATACCCTGCCATACTACTAAATCGAAAAATAATTTTCAACATACAGCAAAGCAGCAAACGTATACCATACTACCACTGGATTATCACATGGGTCATTGTAGGAGGATTTCCAGTTTTTCGTCAAAATGTATTTATTTCTGACCACCGGGTAGTCAACCTCTTAGACCCTAGGCTGACTCTTCGCCAGTGTTAATAATAGAAACAAATCCTTTAATCTTCAGTCTTGCAGCTGGCGTTTGCTAATTGGCATTGTTGCATAATAACAATGTTTAAAACAATGTAAAACAATCGATCTGGTCGTTTAGAGCTCTGTAAACCCTGAACCACTTGACCAATTAGAAAATGCCTTGTGGTAAGGGCACATCTACAGAGCTATACCTGTAAAACGAGCTAAGAACCGGCTTATAGGGCAAATGGTTTGACCTGTAGAGAGGACAGACGAAAGGTACATCCCCAGAACAAGACCAAGAACAAGAAGTTGTCTATTTGGCCCCTCTCTGTATCTCGACTTTGGTTCGCCCGAATTTCACAATTTTTGGACTGCAGAAGGCTAGATTCCAAATTTGGTTTAATGATGTTTACTTTTGACGGAGTTATAAGCTCTCAAAGTTGCAAGTTTAACACAGAGATCGTTGGTCGACCCTTACTAATACTGACTATCGCCAGTGTTAATATCGAGTGCATATCTGGAATTTCATTCTTCATAATATTCCGGCAGTTATGTTTCATGGTGGGGTTATAGGATGTATTATCGTTTCCGAACGAAGTTCCCACTCCACCTTCAACCAGTTCTGATTGCATAGTCATAAAATATCATAGCCCGACGTGCGGTTCATTCCAGTAAGTTGCGCTCGATGTATGGTACAGTCCCGTCCAAAAGTAAATGAACATGGCATTGTTGATGCAAA
>JAHWFP010076849.1:0-23504 GCA_023313725.1 Lithobius niger
TTGTTCATGTTGTTGTTGTTGGGACTCTTTGCCCTCACCTGGAGACCGAACCACTGAACCGATTTTCAAGTTCTATAGCTTAAAACGTAGGTATGGACAAGGCCTAGGGTCTTTCGCAGGCTATTTTAATGTGACTACAATATTCTTGACACGGAAAGCCAAATGGGCTAAAACTTTTGCTCTCACATAGAGACCGAACCAATGAACCGATTTTCAACTTGTATAGCTTAAAATGTAGGTATTAACACCGACCAGGGCCTTTTGACCCAATTTTGATGTGACTGCAGTATTCTAGTCGGCAGAGCAATTATTATTGCAGAGCACTGGGCAGAAATCATTAATGTACTCTTTGCCCTCACCTGAAGATCGAACCACTGAACCGATTTTCAAGTTCTATAGCTTAAAACGTACGTACAGGGAAGGCCTAGGGTCTTTCGCATGCTATTTTAATGTAACTACAATATTCTTGACACGGAAAGCCAAATGGCTAAAAATTTTGCCCTTACCTATAGAGATCGAACCAATGAACCGATTTTCAATTTGTATAGCTTAAAATATAGGTATTAACACCGACCAGGACCTTTTGAACACGATTTTGATGCGACTGCAGTATTCTCGTCAGCAGAGCAATTATTATTGTAGAGCACTGGGCAGAAATAATTACGTGGAGTATCAAATTTTTGCAGAAATTTTGCAGAAAACATAAATTTGGTGAACAAGTCTTTCTTAACAGTAAAAATCGAATCAGCCATGGAACCCTATGAAATACCTTAAAGTGCCTTCAGTGCTCCCCCTCCCTCCGCCCCAGAACCCCCCGTGGTGCCCCCAGGGGTTTGGGCAACAAATTTTTATAGATCAAGCTAAAAACATGAAATTGGGTGCAAAAATCATTCTTAGCAGCATAAAACGAATCAGCCATGGAAAAGACTCTCATAACATTTATTTTAAGGTGACTACAGTGTTCTTTTCTGTGTTATTCTTGCTGAAACAAGAAAAAGAATAAGGGATATTAGTATTAAAAAACGCCTAAAAGTATAAAATACGGATGTAAGCCTAAAAAAACTTGAAGCCCTAAAGGAACAGATATTAGAAAAAGACATGTAAGCCATCAGCGTCGCACTAATACGTGTAAAAGAAGCTTCAGCTTATTTTTTGGGTAGCTGGAGCTTCTTTTACACGTATTAGTGCGACGCTTATGGCTTACATGTCTTTTTATTAATATCTGTTCCTTTAGGGCTTTAAGTTTTTTAAGGCTTACATCCGTATTTTATACGCTTAAGCGTTTTTTAATACTAATTAATATTTCAGTTGTGTCATACAATAACAGTAGAAAAATAGCATAGGGAAATGAAAACTTGGCAAGCCAAAAGGTTCCACAAATTAGAGTTTGAGCTAAAGTTCGTTGTAAGTTGAAAGTTGCCAGTTGCAACTTGCATAATTGAAGCCGTCAAGTTTCCAAAAGGATCGCCTTTTTTGAAGGTAGTGATATCATTTAAACTGTGGTAGTGATATCATTTAAACTGGGAGGACTACCAAGGATAATCGCATTAGCCTAGTTAATCGCAACGACTAATAGTTCCAAAGTTAAAGTGGCACTATCACCCATTGAAAATTGTACGAAAATACCGTGGCGCCATCTATCTGCAGTGATATAGTTCACCTTTATAGCTTGCCCCCAGTGCACGAGGACATACCAACATTTCCACTCAATAATTGAGGAGGCTCGTGGCTTGTTTGTTTCGTTAAAAGAAATGGCATTGTGCAATCCTTCACTTGATGCATGAAAGTGCTAGTACAAGTACTAGATAGCACCAGGTGTTGCCAGACTCTACGGACTTTCAATCGGTGATAGTGACACTTTAAATGAAAACTAGAGCATTGCTACCCATGGCATTATTCCACAATTAACATAGCTAAGGATTAATCTTGACAGCCCTTTCCTGGTTGAAAGATATCACTACTTTCAAGGGCCGTCCCTTTTGGAAACTTGGCGGCTTCGCCTATAACAGTTTTAGTTTTGGGTGGATATCAAAACTTTCATAGGACAATGAACGTACAAAAGGTTGCCATCTTATTTTCATCTCTACCATTTTTTTCTTGAGGAATTTTATGGCTATAAATTTTGACATTGATAATTTTCATATTTGCCATTGCCCAATGAGCCATTACACGATCAGCCAAATTAACACAGATTGATTTATTGTATGTCCATGCTGCACACGCTTACGCGCTTCAATCCCATTTTTGCGCATATTGACTAACAAATGCTGATTTTTTCGCATTGCTGACTCAATCAGCGCATCTCCCTTCAGTTGCTCCTTCCGAGGTTAATGTTAATCTACGCAATGAAGCTGGAATTGCTCATTCAATTAGTGCATCTTCCATCAGTTTTGTTTAGCCCTGCACCTTCTCCTAACATTTGCAAAATTTCCACAATTTGCAAAAATTTCGGCCACATTGGAATTTATTACCATACTTTTGTCGTTTACATTGTTGCAAACTCCCCGTATAAATAACTTAACCGGAAAGTTACAACAATGGTAATAGCGCACGCTTATGGATCTTGGCTTCAATCGTCGTCTTTTTGCCATACTCCGCTCCGCAACTTGTTCTCACCCAGTGCATCTTGTCAGTCTCTTGTGCACCATCATGACTTCCTGCCTTCCGCTTTTCTGGAACTTGCCGTCCCGTCTGGTCTCTCCTTGCTGACTGCTTCCGATTCCGTCAGCCTCCTCGGCCCTCCTTCGCTTCGTCAATCCAGCGCTGCATTTCATCTTTCGCTGCGAAGATCCTTCGCTCTGCTTGAAGTTCTCGCTCCTGTGCCTGAAATTGCCCTCCTTTGGTTAGCGTGTGTCCGCTGTGTGTGAGGTCCTCGGCCCGTGCCGAGGACCCGTGCCGCACAGACGTAGCGGGGAGCCGATGTTGTCCCGCCATCCTTTGTACAAAGGATACTTCACTACTTGCCGAGTCATTCTTCGCACCTTCCTTCGTACGAAGGGTCTTTTGCTCTTTCGCGCGAAGGATCCTTTGCTTCTTCATCGTAAGACTTTTCTTCGCTGACTGATCCATTGCCTGTCTCTGCTTCTTTTGCAAGACCCCACCAGTCTTCCTGCCTTCACCCGCTCCCATCTCCAGGCCTCGGCCTTGCCCTCCAGGCCATTGAGATATGCCTCCACTCCTGTCGTTTTCTTGATACCCTGCATCCAGGGTGTTTTACAATTCCGCGCTGCCGCTTGGATTGGTTTTACTCTGTCCTGAGACCCTCGCTCTCTTGGCTCCTTGCAACCTTCGTTCTCCTGCCTCTTCTGGATTGCATTGTCACCCACTTCAGCTCGTTCCACGCTCCTGTTCTCCTTTCGCCGTCCATGGCACTTAAACGTTGTGGTGGTTTAACTCGTTTAGCTCCAATCGTTTGGGACTGGGATTCGTCAAGGATTCGTGCTCCGGACACCTGCACCTGTTCTGCAGTCGTTTCTACAGACTCACAGGGACCACCGCGAACAGGATTACGAACAGGACCACTGCACCATTTGCTTTTCAATTCCTCTGAAAGACTGGCCGTTTATCTGTACAATGAATACGAAAGCCAAAAAACGTTTGGAACAGATGAAAAAGAAGAAAGAAAGAGAACAACGCACCGATCCTCCAAAAACGGATCCATGGCCTTCCGCCTCCATCTCGATGCCTTCGTCGTGTTCAACATGCTCCTCGTTCTCCGTTTCCTCAGTCAGCCCTCACACACCGCCCAAGAACACTTCGGCCTCCAGTTCCGCCCCAAAGGATTCGGATCCTCAGGTTCCGTTTGTTCGACCTATCAAATCCCCGGTTCCGGTCTTTCCACTCCTACCTACGGACCACCAACTTCAGTTGCGCCTCACAATCAAGCGTCGTCCACTCAGCCTTCCAACCACGTTTTGGAATCCGTTGCAACCCACCGCTTCATTCGAACCCGGCCTAAATCCATCTCCAGCTTCAGCTTCAAATGGCACTGTGCCCAACATTTAAGGTGTATTGGGACAAACATAACCCTAAAAATAAAAATTCTCAAATTCGTTAAGAAAACAGGAAAAGAATTTCTGGTAACGTTGCTGCAGAACACGTTCTGATGTGCGACAGTCTTGTAAACGATCCCATTTTCATAAGTTTTTACAAATTTCAGAATCAGCTCGTTGTTTCACACAATGGAACAATGATCTCTTATGTCCAGATTTTAACCAAGATTTATCCTAATTCGATCACTATGCATTTCTTATGGATTACACATATAAGAAGATTCCAGTAATGCACTACATAAAGTTGTGAATTCACTTACACCTGAACATTGAACATGTAAAATGTAACATCAAAACAATGAACACTGAGTTATTTAAATGGCTGTTGTGTTTGAATGTGTCGATGTATCACACATTCTTACAATAATTGTTTTTTATTTCTTTTTTGAAAGGCATCATATTAGGTCTATTAAGTATTAAAAGGTATTCAAGTATTAGTGTCAGCTCAGGATGTATCTTTGTGATATTCGTTGTTGGGCAGGCTAAGTTTGGAGATAGGTTTACCACATCTTTGGCAAAGGTAATTGTTAGTGAAGCACCCAAGGTTTCGTAGCATAATTGATTTAGCAAATGGTCTAAACCAAGTTTCAGTTTAGGCATTTGTGTGGCATTTTCAACTGGTAAGCAGAAGTGTTCATATTCAACATTGTATGAAATAATCTTATTAAATATGAAACTTTATCACAGAATAAGAATGGTGTAAGACTGATGTTCTGTTTCACCTCAGGGCATGGAATCGAACTCCTTAGTCTGAGCCTTTTGATTTTTTTTACTTCGTTGCTGAAGTATTATAGTCCCACCTTATATTGAGGATTCGGATTGATTAGAGGAAGTTTACTAAACCCTTAAGTGGGTTGAAAAACTGGTCACATACCAAGTATCTGCGACTCGGGATTAGTTTGTGTTAACGACGACTGTACTGCAGGAAATAAAAGGAATCCAGTAACCAGTTTAATCATGAGTCAATTCATTCCACTATGATTCTCATTTGTTTGTAATTTGTCATCATCTACGTGTCTGCAGTGTTTAATTTATTAATTTCTCCTATTCTGTCACAAAGTTAGAACTGTGCCGCAGTGGAGAACTAAACTGCTCCTACATGAATCCTACTGTTCGGATTGGTTCCCGTTTCTCCTTATTTGTCTGTAATGCTAAAGCACTACTCTATCCCGTGGCAGAATAAAGCTGTAAAAGACAGTGGCATAAAGCAAATTAACTTTGGGCCGTTATATTACTGTGTTGGGTAGAATGGATTATTAATCTAGTAATGATGGAAAAAACAACTGTTGTATTCTTTAGCTCAGTGTTGAGCACAATGATATCGTTACCGCTACTTTCATGGTGAATTTGGGAAGCAATAACAGTTGGGATCCTGGTATGGATATCAGTCAGGAAAATCGTTGTTGCAAAGTGATCTAACTAAGTCTTTTGGGCCAAAGCCTTTGACTAATTTTGCAGGCTTGGTATGTGTATAAATCACTGTAAGGGCTTAACATTTGTAACGACAAATCACATGTCTTTTACAGAGATTGTTAGACACTACTACTTGAAAGTAAGTGTAAGATTGTATATCTAGTATGTCAAAGTCATCTTTAAATCATATATACCTGTGGAGATACACATCTACACTCAAGTGAAACTAGCTTTAGTTGTGTAGAAATATGAAGAAACTTCCATCTGGCCCATTATGCTGCATTTTGTCCTTTGCTTGTTTGTGACAAAATGCGTTGATTTAAATAAATATACGTCACAGACAATGACTATTATAATGTTGACGGTTCTGATGTTTCCTAGCAGCAAGCAACCATGTTGTATTACCGCCAAGTTTCATTCCTTTAGAATGTGTGGGACGGATAACAGAACAATATTTCGTCCACTGATAAAACACATGACATGTGGTCATAATTCGTGAAACAAAAGGCATTTTGCTGATATATGTTTTTACCAATTCTAAGATTTTCATAGTGTTATGGCACTGCAGCTTAACAACGAACTCTTGTTGCATGTGTTTTCAGTCATTTTAACCCTTTTAACCCTTGGCTGGTAAGTATTATCGTTTGTGACAGTTTCAAACCTAACATCCAGTCGTGCAAAGTTGTTTATGGCAGATACTTGGTGGGTAAAAAGTAAAACAGTATCCCAGTTGCAAAACCCTTATCATAGCTGGGTTTAAAAAAAAGTGTTGTCGTCAGTTTTCATGGATTATATAAGCAGAATTAGCTCTTTCAGTGGTGTCTTCCTCCTTTCTGTCAGTGGGAACAATAACAGCTCACTTTTTGTGAATTAAATCGGAAATCCAATCTTAACAATACTGTACTAACTTTCCTTAATGTGAGAAGTATTTTTTTAATTATTAATATGCACCAAGTACTGTAGATCATATAAATACAAGTCGCATTTGTAAATACGTAAACGTACAGTAAAGACATACACACTTATGAGTGTTGTTTGTTATTTCGTGCATGTTTTCACTGCTGGGTTATTGCAGACTTACTTTTTTCTAATTTCCTTGTTTAATTTGTTTTCAGGTTTGTTGGTTTGATAATGTTCGATACATTACATGATACAATAAAAAACAGACTCAGTTTTACTTTTTTCACCAGTGAGCATTAAAAAAAAAAGGAACCTATCCCACCTGATTGTTCATCCTAAGTTATTAGGAAATATTCAAACACAGTAACTTAATAAAGAAAGAGGAAACATAATTCAAATATGTATTTATTTAAACGAATCATTACATCTTTAGAAAATATGTTCAGAAACACATAACAGTAAATATTCAGTATTAGTCATGCATGTCTTATTGTTTCCTATTTTTGGTGCATTATTCTTTGATGCACTTCATTCACCTCTTGAAACAATGCTGAACACATTAAGTATTCAAGCCCCCAATATAGCACTTTTCCTTTAAAAGAATTTTTAAGTCTCTGCTACAATAAGTCTCCTAAGAACTGGTTGATTAATTTCCAATAATTTAAATTTGGTTTTCAACCTTCATTATGGCCCTTATGAGTTCGCCTTGCTCACTTTTTTTTTAAACCAAACCTCACAATTTTGGTTTGCCACATAAAATGTTGAATACTTTATTTGAAATTTATGGAATCATATCACATTCTACACAGTGAACATATGTTATATTTAATTTGGTAGGCACTCTTTAATTTATAATTACATTTAAAGTAAATTAAAGTGAAGCTTTCCAACTTATAAGAAAAAAAAGCCCCTCCAGTTTTAGTCTTTTTCTGAAGGAATTAGAATTATTTACGCATTGGCTTCTTGGTTTAGGATAGGCAAGCATCAAGTTTGCAGCCATAAAACAATTACGTACGTAACATCATCACAAGCTGCAACTAATTCAATGTTAGCAACTTTTAATAATTTAAGGTTTATTGGCTTAATCCTACCTTCGGGTATATAGATGTAGTAGGACAGAATACATTACGTGTAACATTATGCAAGTAGGATTTCAAAATAATTGTCGATGCTTGGTAAATTTCGTATCACAAGGAGTTACAGCTTTATTCATCTAGTTAACCATCGTTAGCTAGATTCACAAAACCTTGTATTGAAACGATTGGCATTATTAGAGGCAAAGACGTGGCAGTTTAAGGAACACCAACTGACTGCTTAGGTTAATTTCTCGTTTGACATTTCAGTGGTTGTTCTCTCTTGGCTGTACATTGTCCAGCTCATGTAACTCGAAACTAAATGATGTGTTAAACATGATATTTAAAAAAAAAACTCCTTTAATATCCTTTAGCAATTAATTCATAGGTGAACTAGTTTCCACCTATAAAAACAATTTCCACCCGTGTTTTTATCGGTGGAATTAGTTCGCATCTGTACCTTAGGCTTTTAAACCAAATAGTGTTGGTTTTGACATTCGGAGTCAAACGAAATTGATTTACTTCACTGACATTGCACGTGAACTGTTAATAGAATGTCAAACCGTTTATACAAATGTGCAGCTGCTGAAAAATCAGTCACATCTCGGTTTACTTTTAAACTATGTCAATATGAATAATGAAATAAATACTACGAAAAATAATAGAAAGCCGTCTGGTTTGGCCAACACGTTATGATGCGTACAAGTAGAGATACAGTTTAAAACATTTTCAAACAATACAGAAAGATTGCAGTTGGTAATGACAACACTAACTGTTTTGTCGATAATTAAGAAATCGATTGCCTACATTGAATCAGTTGTTATTGGTGGGTAACTGCTTCAGAAAAAGGCACAACTAAAACTTCCAAAAACAAACATTCTATTTGATTTGAATTACGTTGAGTTGCTCTATCTGCCTGCAAACGGTAACATTATATTTTGGTGCATTGAAAGCATTAACATAAGTTTGCTTTACGTGATATTTGTCATAACTATCAGAAAACGAGTTACGATTTAAAGGGAGGCTTAAAAAAATAAACACAAATCACTGTAAAATATATAAAGGAAAGAGGAAAACAAGCAAAACAGCGAAAATCGTACACTAGAAATAACGTAGAACAGTAAGCCGCCTTTACGCACTTACGTTTCGTCGGAGTGGCATGACCCGAAATCAAACTGGCTACCCAATTCGTCCCCAGATTACTGGCATAGCACCTTTATCGCCATGGCCACTCCTCCACTGGCATAAAGATGACTTACTGAACCCGGTATAAAGTCACAGGAGTGACCAGGGCTCCATTCGAGCGAGAAGGAAGGCACAGATCAAACATGTTGGTAACAGATCAGTGAACCTTACGGTTAGACAGGATATATACCCGTTATGCGATGGAAACCCCTGAAGGATCTGCTCACCATGCACAGATATTTGCTAGTCAAAAGTCTGTCTAAAGTCCTTACAGCGGATGTCACCGTCCCCTTCCTTGGTATTCAATCTGTGGGAAGAGGGATAAGGTGAAAGCATAGCAGTTTTCATCCTTGGCATTCGTAGGTAGATTAACTGACTCTCGTCTGCTAAGCAGTAGTAGGTGAAGTTTATTTTAAGCACTACTCACCAGTTTTCCATGTCCGCATTTAACTTAAGCAGTGGATTTGTCATACTCAATTTGCCAAACCTGCAATCCTACCAGTGACATTCTATAGAGGAATTGCTATTCAAGTGAAAAATAAATACATATAGCCCCCGTGAAATATCCTGCATTCATGTTGACAATACCAATCCACAGGGAACAGACGAGCTTATCCTGTACTTTCTTGTTTAGTCACCGAACGGGTTCTAAACCCTTCTTAGCTACTTAAACTTGTCATCAGTGCCAAGCAATACAATGAAGTAGGTTATAATACAGTCAAGCCGCACGAATTCACCTAACAAAATTCATGTAATGCAGTAAAAAAGCACTTATGTCGCATTTATCGTAGTCTTAATGTTACCATGTACACGTGTTTGAAAAATAAACAGCCTTCATGCTAAACAGCTAACAGTCGATTTTTGTGTTATTAACATGTTTACAAGTATTAGCTTAAAGCTGCTGTTGAATCCAAAATTTTTGTTCATCTTCTCTGTTCTGAAATGGAATGAAATGTACACTTTTTTATGCGCACATGGAACCATAAAATGGAAGAAATGTAACTCTACTGAGCAACAGTATTTAGTGTAATAAAACAACGAATTAATATTAATAAAATAACAAAATTTTCACTTTTAACCGCTACTTGTGGATAATTGTTATTTCCATTGTGATTGTTTTTTTGTTTTGTTTAAATTACGTATAGTTTCACTTACGTATTGGTGTGACAGGACTGAAGGTCGGGACGAGTTGGACAACCCTCAGCTTTCAGTGGTCACACCTCTGGAAATATTTTATACAGATTGGAAAAAGGCAATAAACTCTCAGGCCATTTTAATTGACCTCGGGTTTATTCAGTGGAACATGAAGGTTGTCAGTATGAATAAATGGATGGATTCAGTATGAATATAACTCAAAGCTGCCACGACATAGCTGATTTGGTGGTAAATGATGATTAGTTGAATTTTCGACTTAAAGCCCTAAGCAGTACTTCAGCAAGTTAAGTCTATACACAAAAGGCTCAACCAGAACAGGATCGGATTGGAAGGGGGTCGGCCTCCCCGTGAGTATACTGCAGGGTCCTCGGGAACACGCTCACCGGGCGAGGGGGAAGGAGTGCTCGTATGCTTCCCGAGCTAGGTCTGAACCCCCGGAAACTAGTGTTTTTAAGAAATCAGCATAAATTTGAAACGTTTTCCTGTAACTTAGAAATACAATTTTCATAGATTTTCTTTCAACCCCCCCCCCCATTAAAAAAATATAGTGCCTCCTGTTGATGGGGGAGAGGGGGGTCGGGACCCTGGAAGCTAGCGCTTTTCTAAGAAACCGGGGTGAATTTGAAACGTTTGCCTACAACTTAGCGATGCAATTTTCATGCGAGTTTACGCCAAATTAAAAAAACAGAACTTTTATCAACAGGGGCCCCCTGTAAGCCGGGGGGGGGGGGGGGGCAGAAGATATCGTATTTTTAAAGAAATCGGCATGAATTTGAAACTTTTTCCTGCAGTTTCATACGAATTCATTTGAAATGTTTCAAAAAAGTTTTGTTTGTTTTAAACAACGACCTCCTGTATTGGGGGGCTTCCCTGGGGATCCCCGGATGGCCCAATCTGACACTGATCCAGAATAAACATTGAGGCTCTGCAAGGGCTGAGCAGGTGGAGAGAAATTAAATCAAATTTCAGAGGAATGTCCAGTACTGAAAGTAAACTTCGCACATGCATATATTGTATAATGCATTACATAGCCAATTCTAACAGAAAGTAAGCAAATAATTCACTGACCATCTGGGGAAACATCCATTGCTAAACAAATCTGAGGATGCAAAGACATGAGTTGCAAGACAGGCTTAAGGAGTCAAGTTAATTTTCGCTAAAGAATGGGGTAAAGATATGATTACAAACAAAAACGTCAAGTGTGCAGTAAAAAAAGGGGTTATATGATTGAAGTTTCATTTTACTTGAAGCTTACCTCATTAAAGTACCAAGCCTAATATCAACAGCTATTACTCGCCACAAGTTCTTTTCCTTTAATATACTTTTATGACTGTATTAAGGAAGTTAGCTTGAATTTTAACTAGTGATTGTGGAGATTGTTCCTTTGTGGCAGTTTTCACAGGGCATTTACAATTATTTGAGCACTTGCAGTGTGGTGGTAAAAAGCATTTGTACAACAAATTTGTAATGGGCTGTTAATTTGATGGTAAAGAAATATATATTTTTTATAGAAGGGGCAACAGTATCCTTTTTCCAAGATATGGGGAGCTTATTGAATAAAAAAAACACAAGTTAACAACGTCTGAAAGATCCTTCACTAGCAGTTTCGCCCATATAGCGATTGGATCCCTCTTTTGGAGAGCTGGGAATATGCCTTACTATGAAATCCACTTGCTCTCAAAAGTTGCCTTCCTGTATTACACTTTGCTGTGGTTTGAACTATGAAGGCATCTAAACCTCTTTTGAAACCTCAAACTTTTGTTCTGGGTTAATGGAAACATTTTTAGCAAATATTTTTGCAATCCAAGAACTTAAGATCTAGCATCGTTGTATGCCGACATGACATTCATGAATTTTGTCTTCAGTTACGCACCGATAAAGATGCCTAATCTTCTCACTTCACACTACTCTACTATTAGTCCGGCAGCCATGAGCCAAACCCCAAAATTTTGTGTAAGTTTTTTTTACTGCTGAATTTGATCAAGGACACGGTCAGCTTCACGAAACCGGTTGATGACATTCTGTCATCCTTGGGCATCTCGATATACCCCCTCCACCCCCACCCCCCCAAAAAAACCCTGTTTTTTTGGCTGTAACTTCTTAATCGTCAATAAATCAAAAACACAGTGAAGCAAAAATGTTTAGCACACAATTCTGGACAAGACAGGTGGTACACATCTTTTAGGTAAAAGCAACCATTGAACCCGAAAATCGTATTTCAAGTTTACCCCCCCCCTTAATTTGCACGAGTGCTCCATTGTTCAAGTGATTGTGACAGTTTCAAAGTGCTCTGTCGAGCTTTCTAATAACCTGAAATGTACATGCTTAGCATTTTCTGAAAGGTGGCGATCTATTCTTTCCATCAAACCTAACCGAAAATGTTTAACGTAGCTAGGGACCGTCCTACGTCCATCTAAAGGTGAAGAAGTAATGGCGTAGCTGCGAAAGCGTATGGTGATTTTTCGAATTCAATCTTGTCTTGCGAGCCCTCTAATAGCACGAAATTGACATACTTAGGATATTCTGAAAGATGGGGATCTGTTCTTTCCGTCAATCCTAACCGAAATTGTTTAGCTTAGATAAGACGTTTTACGTCGGTTTAAAGATGTAGCTGTAGTGCTAGTTTCAATTTCAAAGTGCCATTGTAATGCTCATATTTGCATTGTGTCTAAGCTGAACAATATCGGTTAGGATTCATAAAAAGAATAGATCCCAACCTTTCAGAATATCCTAAGCATGTTCATTTCGGGCTATTAGAGGCTTCGCAAGACCACTTTGAATTAGAAAATCAACAGACGCTTTCGCTGCTACACCATCATCCCTTCACCTTTAAATGGACGTAGGACGGTTCCTGTCTAAGTTAAACAATTTCGATTAGGTTTGACGGAAAGAATATATCCCCACCTTTCAGAAAATTCTAAGCATGTCCATTTCGGGCTATTAGAGGGCTCGCAAGACTAAGTTTGAATAGAAAATCACATACGCTTTCGCTGCTACGCTATTCCTCTTCACCTTTAGATGGATGTAAGACGGTCCCTACCTAAGTTACACATTTTCGGTTTGGTTTGATAGAAAGAACAGATCTCCACCTTTCAGAAAATGCTATGCATGTACATTTCGGGCTATTAGAAAGCTCGACAGAGCACTTTGAAACTAACAATCAATTGAACAATGGAGCACTCATGCAAATTAAAGGGGGTAAACTTGAAATACGATTTTCGGTTCAATGGTTGCTTTAACCTAAAAGATGTGTACCACCTGTCTTGTCCAGAATTGTATGCTAAACATTTTTGCTTCACTGTGTTTTTGATTTGTTGACGGTTAAGGAGTTACCAGCCAAAAAACTTTGGTTTGGGCGGGGTGTGGGGGATATGTCGAGATGCCCAAAGCAAAACTCTTTTATCTAAATAATAATAAAAATAATTTGTACAAATACTTACGCAGTTTCTCGCAAATGCATTCATTGCCACTACACACTCGAAAATGATGTCTTTGGCATCTTTCGCAGTGGTACCATTTCTTACAATAGTTGATGTCAACTTTGGCTGAAATCAAACATGTATGGTGTTGTATGCAAATACACTTCACACTTTTAACATCATGTAAAATAAATTAACAGATGCCTCAAAACGTTTGCATATTATTTTTTTTTCTGAACTGAAAATGTACAAATTAGCCGGGAACTAAAACGGAACTTAGGCGTTATTTAAACTGAATTTTAGTTCGATTCTGACATACTGCGAATAAGGACCATGAAGTTCAGAATATTGCCCGTCACCCTAACATGCAAAAGAATTTTCTGCAAAAGAGGTAAAGAGGCAAAAGAGGTGGTCGAACGAAGAAATTCTTTCCACCATTTGCAAAGTTGAAAAACGACTCTTAATCCGTGGTAAACTTTACTATGTAAGTAACCGAAACGATCGAATGTAGAAAGCTATAGACTATGTCTTTTTTTCTTTTTGTCGCTTACATCTGCCGTATAATAATTTTTAAAACTCCTTGTTGTGAAACGCTTTTCCTGTGCTGATTGTAACACTGGAAAAAAAGAGTTTCACAACAAAGAGTAAACAAGAAAACAAATAATTTGACCAATTTAACGGGGAACACTAGGTTTCATCATAAAACTGAACCAAACAACACCCAGTTTAATAAAAGCTTCGTTAAAAGAAACACATTGAAAAAAGAGTAGCTTATGTTTCAACATAATTTTATGGCTTTTTTAACGGATTTTTTTAACGAAGATTGTGTGAAACTAAAAATGTTGTTTTTATAAAGTTTTTTTTTTGTCAAGCCTAACATCGTCTGTTACATTTGTTTCATTTTACAACCATCCATAGTGTCAATTTTTTAAAACCAAGGTGGGATTAAAATTACCTCTTCAATCAAAATAAAAATTAAATTTAAAATAAAAATTACCTTTTCTCTCATGACTCCTCCTGCACCCCCAGTTATCGTAAGCCGCTTCCATACTGGACCCCGAACGCAGTGTTCGGAGTCCAGGCTCCGGCTTGTGCCCACAGGCAAAACCCGACATCCATCCTTCCATACACCTTTCCACACTGAACTCCGACATCGAGTTCAAGGTCCGAACTTTGGTTAATCTTTCTCTCGCTACGACATTTTCGGCGCCACCGTTGTATATTTCTCCCCTCCCTCTCCCATCCCCTCCTCCTGCTTTCCTTCTATCTTGCTGTTGCTTATCAGCGCTCCAAGAGTCATAACGTTTACCTAAAATGCGGGCCCGCGCTCCGACCCTTTCCACACTGAAACACAGGATCGGGGTCGGTGTCTCAAGTCCCAAGCTCGAGCAGGATTTAAAGTCGGGGTCGGGTCCGGACCCAAGTCGGAGTCGAGTGTGGAAAGGTCAGCCTAGGGTCCGGGACGGTCTCGGGCCGGGTCCGGACTTTTTCCCCAGTGTGGAAGGTTACACTCAAGTGGATTCACAAAATCGAAAAAAGAAAAACAATATGATTGCTTAAACTGAGTAGCCTAAGCTAAGCTTAAACTAACAACAATTTGGGTCTACAGATATAATGGCTCAGGCTAGCAGACAAGGGTAAAAGGTGTCGGTGGGGTAGCATAACCCCACCAAAATTTCGATGCACAGAATTTGACATCGAAAGTGTTCCTATGGTACCTTCTTCCCCCACCCTATGGCTTGCTCCAGGATGCGACTACTTGATTTTGGGACTTCCGCCCTCATCACTCACACTAAAATGGCCGCAATGCACAGTAGCCAGAACGTAAGGCTCTTCAGTTTTTAAATAAATGCAAATGCTTAAATGTTTCATCAGCAGCAGAAGGGAAGGTTCTGCGATAATGCCTAGGTGCAATTGTTGTCATGGTGCACGGAATAAACGATTGGACCCCAATAAGTATTGTTATGAGTCATTTGCATGGATATAACTGAAGGTAAGAAAAGCAGGCAGTAGGTCGGCACAAAATGGCTTGCAACCCAGTACAGTAAGGTGTCTTCAGTACAGAGAGAATGCAACATCCAGGGGCGTCGGCATGTGGGGTTATGGAGGGGGGGACTCCCCCCAGCAATGTTGGCAAGTTGCACGAAAAGTCGGCAATTTTGAGCCTCGTCGGCAAAAATGTGTTGCTGAAAACCTTTTTTTCCCCAAAAACTACGTTACGGTATAACACGTGCTTGCTTTCAATACAATAGTCGCACATGAGGAAAAAGACGGTATATGAAATTTCTTCAGGCAGCATTATCTGTGGCATTTAATGGGTTTCTAACCCACCTACGAGGAAATTATTGTACCCACTTCCCCTCCCTCCACACCCTCAAACGGATTCGGCACTTCCCCTATTCTAGCGACTACATCCCAACCAAGGGTCATTCAGTCAGTGTGTTTAAAATGCAGAGAGAAACGTTTGATGACGATTACCAAAAAATACAGGAAAGGAGACGCAACAGCGGCACCAAAGTAAGGCTGAAGTTTGCTGGAGCACCTGAAAACCCATTTACAGTGGCCAAAGCTAGGAAAAAGAACAAGAAAAATCGGCAGATCTTGTTGAAGGTTTAAGCAGAGGGAGAAAATGAATGAAATTAATGATGTCGGCAATAATTAAATAAATAGACAGTGATTTATATATACTAGGGATTTGGTGATGAACTGGAGTGCCAGTTCGAATCCGAGACACGTCATTGGAATGAAACGTAAGTGCATAAAGATGGCTTACTGTAATACATTATTCTATGGTATAATTTTCGCTGATGGCTTATTTCCAATTGGCCAACAATAACTGCTAGAGTATGGAGTAATAATTTTTGTACTCGAATGCATCATAAACTATTTAATCGGCACAATGACCAAAAATTACCGGTCTTATTGAAATCACAACAACTTCTTTAATATTGTTTTCTTTCTAATTAACGTGGCTATCATTTGCCTTGTAATCCCGTTTTGCCGAATAATATTTTCTTCCAAAATGACGTGCCTTTCTTATGCTGCCGCACTCGCTGCGGCTAAACATATAACATCAGATACCGCATCTAATCCAAAATGCCTCCCAATTAGGAATGCATCTTTAACTTCTTCAATACTAAATTTTTTAAAGAATTTGTTGATTCGGTGAAACGGGGTTCGGCGAATCGGAAATACACTGTGCATGAAGCTTAACCTTTTTATTTGTTGCGAGAAATGTAATACAACCAGTTTGTATTCGATTTTTATGTTTAGGTTAGACATCGACTTTGTTTTTGTTGACACAAATAAGTAATTTGTACTTCTTATCATAAAAATCAAAAGAAAAAAGAAAAAAGAAAACTTGATACAATTTTTAAATCACTCATTAATGTACCTCTCTTTATTGTTAAAGATTGTATCATTTTACTAGCAGTTTCTTTAAGTGGATGAACTAAATTTTGAACTTAAAGGTGCTTGCTTTTATTAAATTACATCTCCACGATTTTTTTGGGGCGAGGGGGGGGGTTGGGGTGTTTTAGGTGTTGATTTTATAGTATTCTGCAGGGAGGAGGGGGGTTGTGGTGTTTAGCTTCGACTGAGTGATCGCGATTGTTGGGACTAGAAGCTTGGCAGCCTTAATTGTTGGAATGAGAACACTACTCGGCAAAGGAGACACTGTTTGTGCGAACGGTGTGATTCTACCATTTTTCGTTTGAGGTGAAGTAGATCTGTTTCAGCCAGATCTGTCTATAAAAAGCAGCAACCATGAGCTAGGGGCGAAAAAATTCTTATGTTACAGCCTAACCTAACCTAACCCAAACGTCTACGCCCTGGTTACAGGACCACCCACATGTCAAAAACTCACCCGCAGCACGCGGCAATCCACCTTTGGTGCATGCAATGACTTCGTTGCGTTTTTTTTTTTATTATTATTATTTGTTATATCCGGTTGTTGAAGTGAAACGAAACTGCAGTGAGCACCCTTCATACTGTTAAACCATTTATTGATATCTAATCTTCGCACTCAGAATAAAATTATGTTAGATCACAAGAAAAAAACGCAAGGAATACAAGAAAAAGGAAAGAAAAACAAAATATAAAGTCTAAAAGTTTGTATCATGATAAACAAAGTTTTTTGGCGCACGTTTTATAAAATACAGATTTTAAAAAACGTAAAAAAAAAAGCCTACCACTCTTGGTTGGTTTCGTTGATAAAATTTTGTAAAATAAGGCAGACTACTTATTTTTTTATTTGCCCCCAAAAAATATCGCCATAGTAAGAAACGTCACCAATAATGTGTGCAAGAGTAGTAGAAATAGATGGGCACTCGTAACCAGGGTTGAATGATATAGGCATACACATGTCTTATGGGTTGCTATGTTTTCCTATGACTGTTTAGTGTTAATGGTCGAGCATGTCAGCCACTTAATGAAATGAATTAAACAGTTTACAATTGTGCTGGCAGATTGCATAAAATGACCAAAAATGGCTAAGGAAATTACGATAAATCAAAAGCTTACGGGGCTACGCCCCGGACCCCCTTGCTATTAGGGAAAAGTCGGCACATCTGTCTGATTCCCCCCCTCCAATTTTTGGCCTTCGCTACGCCCCTGGCCACATCGTGGCACTTACGAACAGGGATATGTCGGTAATGTTGAATGTTTTTTCTACATTCATACCGGACGGGAACTCTCAACAAACCTTCTAAAAGTGAAAATGAATTAATTTTGTGATCGTAATGGCGCCCGTACTATTTGCCGATATTGCAAACACCACGTGATCGGCATGGTCTAAAAAAATGTTTAACTCAGCAAATCTAAACCATCGTTCCCCATACTTTGAAAATTCAAGACCTTCATGAAATAACTGCAGGCACGCACAGATCATTTTAACCGAAATGTGTTACGAATGTGTATTTCGAGACAAAATGCAAGCTTTTTTTTTACAATTTCCGACAACCTCCTTACAAGAAAAAATGGTGGACGTGCTCTCGCTACAACAAACAGAATGATCATACTTGTAAGCAATTCAAGCTTCAAAAATTGTTTCGCACAATGATTCTAAACATCTCATCTCGAAAGTGCTATCCTAATTACGATCTTGGTGGCATTTTTAGACATAATACATGTGAAACATACTTATTTTGCCGATCGTAGTTCTGAACTGGTAATTTGAAAATGTGCGAGCGTTGAACCACCATTTTGTCATAGGGTCCACCCACTCAACGGTACCTTGTCTGTCTCACACGCACGTGATCTCGATGGAACCATAATCTCATAACGCACGTTATTCAAGATGGTGGCGTTTATGACAAAATGGCGGCGTTCCAACCAAATCAAGTTACGTAAGCAAAAATTAGGAAATCTGTGCGTTATAAATTGAAATTCAAGCTACGAATTGGGCATACATGTAAATGTTGTTATATCAAAAGATAAACACTCACTTGCAAGCGTAAAAATGTGTAATTTAAGAAAGAAACCATGCAATTTCAAGAAGCACATTTTGGGAATTTTCACCAAGCTTTGTCAATCGTGAACTGGAAGTTGAATTCCAGCACAATTATTGTAATTTTTACGTAACGCAGCATCAGTATTTTGCAAACAAAGCTCTATGAATATATTTTCACACTAAAAAAAGGAAATTGCCCCAAACCCATGCTGACAACTGAGCTGCCTGCAGATTTAAATGGATTATGACTTCTAGGGTAACTACATCTAAACAAAAAGCAACTAAAGCCGGGACTGAGATGACAGAAAGCTCTAACATGGAAAACAAAAATATTTCTGAAAATGTAGATGAACTTTCTGCACCAGGTAACAGATAGGCCAAGATGGTGACACTGTATTAAACAAGAATGTGAACAGTAATGACGCAGCGCACCTTGGTTCAACCAGGAACAAATGAACATGCGAGCCCACTCTGTGGGCGAGGGGTGGGAAAACAACCATGTTCATTTGTTCCTGGTTCAACTGAATCTCTACAGGTAGTGATTCTGAGATCAACTCCACTGTCGCGATTGTGAGAAAAAATTCAGCAACTACCCATGCAGGTTTAGTAGACGCAATGCTGCACTCTAGCAAGACAGCCATAGAAACTTTCTTCTCAATTTGGGTTCAAACTCGCAGACTCACACACAGCACAGTCAAATATTGATCTGTTGAATCGCCTTTCTCAATTAGAAAACAATTTGGCTACTCAACAAATACAATGGGTAACCTCTAGGGATAGCCTGGATGGAAAGCTTCACACACATATCACCACCCTGCCGAATGAATTGTCAAAGCAAACTGCATTGTTCAATGACAAACTGCAAAACCTCAGTGTAAGACTCTTGGCAAAAATTCCTGGCATTGAGAATTCACTAAAAACAAGATGAGGCTGCAGCTGACAAAGTGGACTCTCAGCAAACACGACTTCTGGGTTACAAACCGAACATGAGACATTCTTGGAAAAACTTAAAGAGCAAGACATGACCATTTTGCAATTTGACAACAGACTCAATAAACAGTCAGATGCAACATTTCTTTTGAACACGTCGATCAACTCCAATCTATAGTTCCAAGACATGACTATAGGTAAGCTAAACCTTGAGATGTTGTTCGGCAGAAAACTTCAATGAACAGACGAGTCATTAGTGAAACAATGCACCGCACTGTCCTCCGCCTTCTCCACACAAGTCAAAGAAATGAAATTATTCTTGAGAGTGTGCCTCACAATAGATATAGCGACCGCATCAGCTGAAGAGAGTCGAGTGCCACTTGAGGTAGGTACTTTCCTACAAATTGGAAGTAGTCCACCATAACAACAAATCTGCAGTGGCACAAGACAAGGCTCATGGGGACACTACAGGTGTAGACACAACACAAAGCAATCACAAGGAGAAGTTAGAGCAGTCCCTAGCATGAATATTCAGCTGACTTCTACCGATATGTTGCATTGGGTCAGAGCACTTGAAACCGCGATTCTGAAACCACCACATCTCAAGCAGGACGATCAGAATGGAGAAAATGGACGTCTCTGTTGAAGTAAATAAGTCTCAGATGAATTTCTCTTCAACCTTCTCAAAACGATCTTCAGCGGCAAGCACAGAGACTGGCTCAACAGCTATCCTCACCTGCTCACCAGCTGGAGAAGCATTAAAACCAACTTCCAGAATCTTTTCCCGATATGTTGCATTGGGTCAGAGCACTTGAAACCGCGATTCTGAAACCACCACATCTCAAGCAGGACGATCAGAATAGAGAAAATGGACGTCTCTGTTGAAGTAAATAAGTCTCAGATGAATTTCTCTTCAACCTTCTCAAAACGATCTTTAGCGGCAAGCACAGAGACTGGCTCAACAGCTATCCTCACCTGCTCACCAGCTGGAGAAGCATTAAAACCAACTTCCAGAATCTTTCGTCCTGGAAAAAACCTGATGTGCAGTACATGCTTGAAATTGCCTGCATGGCTCAACAACCCTCCCAAACCCCACAAGAATTCGTAATCACTGTTCTCGTGATTTACAAGAATATGCAGAACCCTCTGCCAGAGTCCGAACAAGTGAGCACTATAATCGCTAACATGGCATCATCAGTTTGGACTGGGTCAACCACAGCAGACCGACCAACGTGGCGCAGTCGACAACCTCGCAGATTGGCATAAGTTTCCATGGGACCACATCAAACAAAAAACAGTAAATCAGCGCTGCAACACAGACTCCACTCAGTCAGCAAGCACGCACTCGTAACAAAACTAGTAGCACCTCTGGGAAGCTGAATGTAGCGCCCAAAAGGCCACAAATCAAAGAACTGTGATCAACGTTAAAGTGGCACATCCTGCAAGTGCTTGTACACAAGCTCTCCATGCTAGCAAGGATTTTGTAAGCAGCTACGTCTTCCTGGATGGGGTGGCTTTAATCGATAGCCGCCATTGTTTTTGTAACCATCTTGAATATCAACAGGGCACTCTGCTATTGAAAACGTACAAACGATTATCTGTGTTCGTTCTGCGGAGAACTCAAAATAGGCCGCGGACACTATAGTGAGCTTTATTATCTTCCAGAATCTTTCTGGAAATTGGATTCTGGGACTAGAATTCTGCAAAATTGCACATCTCGTTGTTGATATGGTAAACCAAAGAGGCTGCTTCTCTTAAGGAGGGAAAAGAGGCAAGGCTTTCTCGTTGCTCAACTGGACCAAAGATGATGATGTAGTTGTTCAACAAACCAGTTTGGAAAGTGGCATTCACACAAGAAGAGAATACCAACTTCAGTGGTGTGACTGATAATCAATACAAAGAATTTCTCGCCTTGAACAAGGATCGTTTCCGAGAGGATGAACCAACCTCTGCGAACATAAAGATAAAAATGTAGCCAACTAGTGCACAAGTAAAACAATAAAACACGTCATTTCGCGGATATATGCATCCTGTTATCAAGTGTGGGTCAGCTGAAAGGCATTATACAAAAATAAAAGAACAAACAAGAATCAAGTTATGGCAGAAACGCCTCATAAAATTAAAATAAAATTTTTTTTTAAAACTAGAACCTATGCATTGCTGGCCGAAACAGCAAATGCAGTAGGAAGCTCAGCAAGGCACCCTCTTCCCTCGAATGCACTCATGGGGAAAACGCCGTCTCTTGCTGAGCTTCCTACTACAATTTTACAGGGTGAGGTGTGGTGGGCCTGATGTTTAACTGTGGTGGAAGGCTTCGGTCAGGGCCGGCTCAAGACAATTTGGGGCCCTACGCGGATTCAGTAACTGGGGTCCCCAGGTTCATAAGTGCATTAAAAGCATTTTTTCCCCGATCTTTTCATTCGTAGCCGATTAGAATCATTAAACAATCATTTTTCATACGGTCCAAGCCAATAGCCAGTTCACTTTTTTGTTTGTATAACAAAAAATAATGTAAACCATAAAAACAGCAAATAAAGTTACAAAAATGATAAATTACAGCCACTAAAATGGAAAAAAAAGAGAAAAAAATTGTTACTAACTATAACAGCAAACAAAACACACAAAGAAACCAAAAATTTACTTCCAAAAGGGGGAAAGAAAAGTAAAAGAAATAAGGTACAGAAGAAAAATGGGGTGGGGGGATAGGGGACAAGAAAGGAATATGCATTAAATGCTGCCGCAAGTACGACTAGTTTCGGTTTTCAGTCGCGCAACGCTTCGACCAATTGATCCACATCATTCCCGATGTTTCAAAGCAATAGCACGGATTCTCACCGGTTTTTCTTTTTAAATTGATGCAATGTAAAGGATTTTCAATTCATAACCTGCCTTCTCGCTATAGTAAGATGAGTGTTTCTGCTTCCGCGCGGGGCTCCTTTAATCAGGGGGCCCTACGCGGCCGCGTTGCTCGCGTGCCCCTTGAGCCGGCTTCGGTGCAGCAAGTTCGGATGACAATTTCGCCGGGAAAGAAGATTTTAAAATGCTACGGATGGAAGAAGGCTTTATCGCCGACAAGCCTTTTGACTTTGAAACTGGAGTAGTCTTGACAAGCAAGAATTTCCCAGGAGTTGGTGGAATTCCCAATGGTGACAAAACCAGGAGCAGGAGGAGTGGTTTTCTTCTTCATCTGTTCGATGATCACTTGATAGATGAACACATGATCAATGTTGCTTCATTAAGATCTATGATCATAATCCAATTTCAATCCTCAAGCACAGAGTGCAAGGGCGACAGAAATATTTGCATGAGGTATGATGCTGACATGAAGGTGAGGGTCCAGACGATTGGCTCTTGAGATGATTCTTACACATCTGCAGGTGTCTGGCAGAAGCGGCACAAAGCCGACGGGAGCACGAGAACAAGGAACATCAGGTATTGGAAGACAACATGATGACGGTTCCAACGGGCGCTTGCGTCCTCTGATCTTCAATGCCATGATGGATATGAGGAATGAACGCAGGGAAAAAACCTTGTTTACCCTAAGGCAAGAAACTCGACGCGTAGATGCTTGTAGTCAGATTTCAGAAAAAAAGTCGAAGTCTTTCTTCCAGTGCAGGTCACAGGACGTCGGTTCGTTGTTCCTTTCGTATCCGATGGAGCGTCTATTCACTTTCTATGGAAACTTTCTTTCGATTCAGGTGGAGTTTTCTTTTCGATTTTGGGTGGCAGAAAACTTGTAGGCAAAGAAGAAGAGTATCACTTCTGAATCGGTCTTCTTTCGCAGTCGGTGACAATGACGTGCAGAGCAGACAGTGTCTTCACACCCAAGGATTGTCCCTTATGCTTTGTCTTCCGCTTTCAGTGACAACGGCGTGTAGAGCAGGCAAAGTCATTATATTCAGTGAAGAGCTCTTTTCGCTGTCTCTTT
>JAHWFP010076852.1:0-15000 GCA_023313725.1 Lithobius niger
CGTTGCCAACTTCCAGTCTGATCACGTAATTTCTGTTGTACATCCGGTTTGATGACGTCACGTCCGGGTAGACTGGACGTCCCATGACTACACCCTCACATCTGGTACTTCTGTGAAAGCAGAATCCGTTAGTGGGTAAAAAATCGTTAAAAAATCGAAAAATTGGAAAAACGTTAAAAGAACCATTAGAATCGATTCGTCACTATGGGAAACCCCTAAAAGTATGTATGGAAAAAAATGTTTGGGGGTAAAAAAATTGAAAATCAGATTAACTTTAAAGTGGTGAGCATGTATCGTAATTAACGCTAACTCTAGTATGACTGTTTTGAGATACTGCAGTGGGCATTGGCGTCCAATACGAAATGACAGGACAGTTCAGGTAACTTAGAACAAGGCTCTGGGCATTAAAGACAACGTATTTCAGATCACACTGTTTAGAAAAAGGTGCACTGAAAGAGGCCCCTGTAATATGTGATATATACTGGGCAGGTCTTTAAGTACCCATTACTGATTCTAGTTTCTCCAGTTTGCCATGTACGCTGAAAATTTGATGGCCTTGATAAAATAATTTTATCTCTATGGATGAAATGAATACTATCCCTAGCAATACTACCATCAACTTTTAGCAGATGATCCCAGACCAGAACTCAAAACTTATTACTGATATAACTTACTATTGTATGAAGCCATACATTTCTTAGATCCACTGATTTTTCTTCCAGGTTGGGAAAATAAACCGCGTATTACAGCAAAAGCTTTTTATGCACAAAGTGCCAAAACCACTACAAATAAATAGAAGGTGCTCGTCTTAGGTGGAAAATGCCCAAGTGAGTAACCATTCCGATAATTAGAATGGCTGGAAACCCGGTTGATCTAAGAATTAAAAAAAGGTCTTGATTCATAAGGAAGCATACAACTTTACCGATGTGCCCAGGCCTCCGCAAATAAATAGAAGGTCTCGGTCTTAAAGGAGACCTTAAGGAAGGAAATGTCCGAGGGAGCAGTCATTAGTGAGAGATGATAATAGCTGGAAACCAGGTTGATCTAGCAAGTAAAAAAGATCTTGATTGATAAGTATGCACAAAACTCTGTCAAAGTACCCATTTCACCGAAAATAAATAAATGTTCGGCCTTACAGGAGCCTTTCAGACAGAAAATGTTGCAGGCAGCATTTTCTTTAGTGATAGATATCTAGAATAGCTGGAAACTCGCTTAATGTAAGATATTTAATAATAGATCTTGATTCAAGAATAATAAAACTTTGCCAAGTATCCAAACCACTGCAAATAAATAAAAGATGTTCGGTCTTACAGGAGGCTTTCAGGGGGGAAACGTCCGAGGGAGCACCCATTCAAGCATGATAAAAGGCACAAAACGGGCACAGTTGAAACAGCAAGCACACAATTTCGCTTTACTTCGGAACCATTACCAAATGCAGCCTACTACTTTCACCAAAATTACGAAAAGCAGACATTCAGTTATACGGCTTAAAAATAGCTCAAAACCTTAAAAAAAAAAAGAAGTGGAAAGTATTTGGTGGAAGCTAAAAATATTCAGTATGGAGGCAACAGTGAACCGTTCTAGTTGGTAAGGTAATCTTCCCTCCCCCTTCCTTTTCCACTGCCTTTTTCACGGTTTTGAGCCATTTTTGCTGGCATATTTATTACCAGCATTGTCCTGGAAAAGAAAGTTAATTATTTTCTTCCTAACTATCTGCTTTTATATTTTTTGTTGAGTTAATCTACTTAACTGATTCAACTGTGTACTTTTTGGGCTTTTTATTATACGTGACAACTGCAAGTGCAATTGTTTTCTTAGGGTAACTATTCGAAAAATTTCTAGAAGGGCTACAATCTCAGTTGATGCGTCCAAGTAAAGGTCAAGACAAGACAGTCATTCTAAGACAAGTTCATTGCTTAGCAATCGAATATTTTATTCTAAACGGAAATATATTCGTTTCATGACTTGTATAATATTTTTTAATACATGGTCATTGCAAACAAGACGTATGTATTATACCGATGCTATTTTAAAAGTTTTGGCCGGGAAGAGTTCTGTTTAGAAGACTTGGTACTGTATTAGTCCAAAAATTGTAGTCTTCGTCCTTGCTCGGGTCGTACGTGGAGGTGGTCACTGGATTGTTGATGTGGTAAATTTGGAATTTTCCATTGGTTGAATGATTCCACTTTAACGGGTAATCTTCATTTGTATTGGGGGTCGGGTTGCTGAAAATAATAAATTTAACTTTTTTTAAGTAAAGTTAATAAATTTAACTTTTTAAAAAACAATAAAATTAATAAATTTAACTTTTTTAAAAATAAAGTTAATAAATTTAACTTTAAATTTAGCATAAAAGTGATTGGTAAGAAATTTGATACAGCCCTGTTATCGCATGATTAAAATTCCAAAAAAACTTGACCTACAATTTGGCAGGACTAAAGACGTAAACTTTTAGGTTTCATGACTCATTGGTTAATAGTATAAATCGAACTTACCCATAATTAGCAAAATTTGACCACAACAAGGAGAACAATTTCATAATTTTTCTATCATCCACAGTTGGTTTCTTCAATAATCCTTCAAATAAGAAATATTTGTCGGCACCATGGAACACACCTACAAATTGCAACAAAATAACACTGTTTTTACTCTTTTCCTAAGGTTTCCGACAAGAATTAGAAGAAGCATTCACAACTAGTACTGTAGCTATGATACACAGTCGCTACCGTATTAATATCTCGACTGCACATGGCTAAAAATTAGCTGGACGGAAATCCTTAACAAGTATTGTTTTGGGTTAGCGATCACATCTTTTTAGTTTAAATTGAGAAAATCCATTTTTTTTAGCAATTACCAGATGGATAAATCTATCCAGTTTTATGGTTTTATTATTTTTTCGGGGGGGGGGGGGGCGGTTTAGTTCTGTTTCAAGGATAGTAGTCAGGTTTCACGTGGACTTACCATTTCAGGAACACTGCGGCATCAGCAACGTTACAGAAATGCTTATTCGTGTTCCTTTGCTGTTTTGGCTTTGGTTTACATAAACGTTGCGTTAAATTAAAACGAGTGTGTTTTTAAGTGCCAACCGTGTCACGATGCGTGACATCACTTGGACGTTCGGGGTGAGGCGACTCATTTGCCTCGAGATGCTTTCCCTTTACTTGTACATTAATTTAACTCATCCATGTTATGATTTGTATATTGTAGGTATTTTAAGTTTTATTGTAAATTGTAATTTGTGTTTCCTTTTTCCTGTTTTATTTGAACTATGTTCACCTGGATCAGATTTTACGTTGCATGACTGGTGATGTCGTAAAACGCTTTGAACGACTTGGCCGTAACACGGCGTACATGACGCGGGTATGCTGCATGGTCACTTCGACAGACGGGGTCTCGGGGACTGTACTGTGCAGACGGGCGAGTAGATGCGCTCGTTTGCGGCCGGAATAATTCCTCAAGTTGTGTTGAAAGACTGACTAAGGCGCTGCAGAAGATGGCTAATGGCTTCCTTGGGTTCATAAGTGGTGTACCGCAAGGTTCATCTCAAAATCCTGCGAGCAAAGCCCAATACTGGACAACGACAGTGTATCCCTGTTGCAGAGTAAGAAGACAAATGGAATCCTTTAGTAGTCGACTGTGTAGTAACTTCCAGTTGCGCAAACCAAATGGCAAAGTCTTCATATTGGAAATTCAAACCCAAACCAAACCTACTTTATCGATCATCTTAACTTACCAGCCGTCTCTAAAACAAAGCGTTCGGGAATTGTGCTTTGCTCTACCCTCAAACAACCTTTACATTATGATTATATCGTGAACTCAGTCCGTGGCCGACTCCACATCATAAGGCGTCCATTCCACCACGGGAGACACAAATACCTAATTTTTCAATTTCCAAGTTTATGTCAGACCGCTCGTGGAGTATGCCAGTTCGGTGTGGTCCTCACACTTGCTGGAAAGCCAAATGGGCACGAGATGGGTTAGGATGGCTCTGTGGTAGGCCAAAGGGCAGGTTTAAGCAGGTTTGAAACTTACAAAGTGTGGTAGATGCTGTTTGCATATCGTGCGTTTCTGTTTCATCTAGCAATTTAGCGAAACAAGAGCATGGTGTAAAGGCAACGTCAGTATTACACGATGTACTCCTACCCAATCCTGTTTATCTACCCACAGTTTGACGTTAATCGCGAACCATATTCATGTTACGCTAAATCGCTAGATGGAAAAGAAATGCACGGATACTTAGCCGAGGAGAAGCTGTTGATGCCACAGAATTTAGAACAACTACCTTAGACACGGCCATTGCTGCACCTCAACAAATAATATACTGGGATCAGCGTAATACAGAGTGCAAAAAGATGCCCATGCAAATGTTGGCTCCAAATCTGCGGATACATTTTCAGACTAACAGATATGCTAAAAGCATTTGGGATCAACTACGCTTGTGTTCATCCATTTAACCAAATAATAAATAGTGGTGAGTTGATTACCATAAAAATGACAAACACAAACGAATTACCGGGATACATCAGAAGAGCCCGTGGTTGGACGGATGAGATGGTTGCTACCCACTTACAAAAAATCAAGCATGCATTTGGGCCCTTAGAGGGAGTCAACATCCGTCATTAAGTATAACTGGAGAGACACTACCACTGACATTTGAGTTACTTCAGACTACAGACAGAATTGCTTGATAGTTTAACATATTCCTGCAGTGACGTGCCAAAATTTATCACACCGTCACATTAAGAGCAGAACCCCAGCCATATAATAATATATAATAACAAATAATAATAAATTTAGCCAAGTAGTGGTTGTGATCTTGAGGCGGTGAACCACTTACACTAGTCCGAGTCATTAAAGTTAAAAGGTGACACCTGGGCAACAAATTCAGGCCTCCTCATCGTTAGTGAAAATATTTACAAGTACAACTCGAATTACACCATGCATGTCAACGCACACTGCACTTTGTACAAAAACCACAGTATGTTCAAACTTCTAACCTAATCACTGTTCTGTATTATCAACAGCTTGAAATTCAAGGACCCAGTCGCACTTTCTATAATAGGTCATTACATCACACACAGCAAGAATGTCACGCTGAAATAGATGACACTCCAACTTACATTTGTAAAATACGACACAACAACACACAACAGCATAGAGGCAGACAGCGTTGTCATAGACCTTATTGCATTTATAGCCAGAGTTCCCACATGTCGTGTGACTCTGTAGAAACCTCCAAATACCCTATGGGATCGAGATGTTTACATAGTTACGGATCCGGGCTTTTTTCTGACGCATGTGGAACGTGCCACCCACCCTCACGTGCACTGAATTGCCCCAGCTGCAACCCACCATGTGATGGAATATGTAACCCAACAAAGGAATATGCCGATGACCTGACCACTCAAGCTCTACTCCAAATCTGTACGTCTGAGACTCATATGCAAGCAGCCAGGGACAGACAACAACAATTTCATAACAACAATTAACCCAGAGACCGGACGATTTTTATGCAAACCACCAAAAGAGATGTCGAAGTCGACATTCACGTAGTATTATACACTAAAAATTGTAGGGCAGATGACGGGTATGTCGAGCTCGCGGTCGAATTCAGGTTCGACACTCACCATCTTCTGGCACTGTTACAAATAAATAAATAGGACTACTTGTCCAAGAGTAAAGTTTCAGTTGGCATCAGACATCTTTTACGCTTTTGGAGTTTTAGTCGGAGATTTAAAAGTAACGGGATATGAACGGAACAGTAGAGAATGCTCTCACCCAACCATTTTGCACAATGTTGTTGAGATGCCAACAAAAAAAAAATTTTATCTGGCTCTTGTTCACTAAATAGCAGCTTAAATTCAAATTTAAGTGGGCAGTGTGTTTATGTGGGAGAGAGAGAGGTAATTTCCATATCATTTGGTTATGTTTGGTGAAATAAAGCACTATTTATTCTATGTTTTACTGAAAGTTGATGAAACTTTTGATGTACTTCTTATGACTATACGAAATGAACTCATGGAAGTACATTTGCAGGGAATGTTAAATGATATTTTTGTCTACCGTTAGCCCCCTGAAATTTCGCCCCTTATGTTCCGATGCAACCAGATATACACATAACTGTTCCAAAGCTAAGATGTATTCAAACTTTCGATGACTTGGGACGAGATTTGACAACGTTGGGGGTTACATAAATTGTTCCTAAACAAAGGAATATTCAGTTGAACCCTCAAGTTTGACCTTTTTATCGTTATCGCACCTCGCGATTGCAGCCGGATAGTTTGTGGCCTGCGTGAGCTTTAGTGTTCGTATCTTGAAACCATCCATTAAAAACCTCCAAGCCTTCAGTGTTTTTATGGCTACGATTTAGTTGAGTACGACGATATTCCGTAACGTGAAGCTTTCATTTACTGAGTCTTGCTAACCTTATTCCATTATGTGAAGCTTTCTTGTGGTCGCCTCTCATTTTTCTGTTACGAGAAGCCGCTAACAATAGAGTTCCATAATCCGTAACGTGATACCCCTTTAAGGACTATCCCATCGTAGTTATTTTCCGTAGTGTGATGCTTGTTTTCCCACTGAATTCCGTAGCGTGGCGTTAACCCTGTAGTGTGACGTCGACGTAGCGTAGCGTGACGAACCTTTACCAAAACTGTGTTAATTGACCACCAAGCACTATCTCGTTTTAACTTCTGCCTTTTTCCTAATATATTATAGAGTCAGAAACTTTATTCTGTAGCAACTGTAGACGTTAGTGATTTACCTGTTCATTAAAATAAGATGCATCATCTTAATACCTTGTCAAATGAAGGTCTTACTAGTTGTGTAAGCCATTGAATCGAAGTGCATTTTTGTCTCCGTTTTAGGTTTCAGTACCGTTCCGGCCGTAACACTCCACATATGGACTCTGGACCTCAGCAAGAAGTTTTGATAGCATCGGTCTCAACAGTTATGACAAGGGGAAAATATCGGCTCCTTACGAAGAACTAAGAGCGATTTCCTTTGAAAGATGATTTACCGATGAATATAGATGTTTATATGGGAACCTCATGCCTGCATGTTCCCCATTACCTGTAGTATTACCAAATAGTCTTATTACAGAATTGCTGACCGTGTCCATCTTGCAAGCTCACCAGTAAACATATCATGCAGTAAAGAAACAGCTAAAATAGTACCACTGTTGAGGGGGAAGGGCAACCATATATGACTCCCATGTTTAATTAGTCAGATGTCGGAGGATATCTAAAATTTAATGATTGGGTGGATATTAAACCTCCGTATTCCTTCTGTTGCCATCCTCCTCCTAGATATTTAGTGAGGCTATTCAATGGGTCCTGCAAAAGATGTAAGGGAAGACTCACTCATCACAGATTCCGTTATCAGAGGTTTGTCAACATGTAGATGTTATGACTCCTGTACCCAAGTTATAAAGAAACTCGTGGAGGTCCGAATGTTCACATGTGAAACAGGGATACCTCCATGTAGGCTGAAATTAAAACCCTCGATGAGATGAAAGTGTAGAATCTTAAAGATCTACCCCCTGGAAACTTTAAAGTAATGAATGGTAAATGGGTTTTCGCCAGAAAGTTTAACAGAAATGGTAGTCTTGATAAATTTAAGGCCTGGAGCAAATTGGGCAGTGAAATTAGGTAACAGCCAGCAGCTACCGAGGAAACCAGCAACCTTTCTGTTGGTCACGTGACAAATCGTGGTTTCCGGCAGCCGTGAAATATCGACAGCCAGCAGCCAAGAGTAGCAAATTTGAGCAGTATAGTCCCAGCAACTAATAGCCAAATCACTTAATTATCGGGCATATGTTTACATTTTGTATCAAAAATGGCTGGAGATGGAAGACAACGAATGTTAAAAAATGCTGGCATTCGAAGGCGTAAATAATTATTACGCCCATGCTAGAACACGTTCAATGACTTTATTTTTAAGGTACGATTATTTTTCTTGCTTTGCGTTATTTATTTTTCAGTAAAATAAGGGGGAGGGGGATATTTTCTACCATGCTTGTTTTAAAAAAGTGGGCATTCGTTTGTGTAAATAACGTTTTTCTTGGGGGGAGGGGTATAATGCACGGAATATTTACGCGCCTTGCTAGAAACCACTTTCTTTTTATGGCAAGATTTTTCTTTGCATTGCGTAATTTTCCTTAATTTTTTGGACGGGGTGCCGGGGGCGGGGGGGGGGGGGGCTGTAGCAAAAACTGTCTACTCGTACATGACAGAAATATAAATCTGTCTCTACCAATTAGCCAGTGACGCCATTTCATCTCCTTTGCTCTTTGTTCACCATAAACCTGTAATTTACGCTTTAATGGAAGTAATTTGTATCCATTTTGTCGCCATAATGATTACAATCTGAAACGGTTTAAAAGTGCGATCATTGCCCGCAGTTTGAATCTAGTGCACGAATTCGTAAAAAAAATACGTTTTTTTCGTTGTTTGCGATTGTTGCCAGCTGGGCTGAATATCCCTCAAAAGGGTATTTTAATTGTAGGATATGTCGTGCAAAAAAGCTCTGCTACTGAGCCAGTCCCAAGTGAGCATTTCCACGCTGAGCACACTCTTGTACAGATATCGCTGGAGTAACGCCTGTGTGACATTTGTACACAAAAAAAAATCAATATTGTCAGCTTCAAACAGTAAACATTTGTTGGATATATCGTGTAAGTAAATCTGTGCTAATGAGCAATTCTAAAGTGATTATCACCACACTGAACGCACTTGTACAGTTTATCTCTGGGCTAATGCCAGTGTGACATTTGAGCACACTAAAATGTAGTGCTCTCAAACTGCATTTATTCGTAGGATTTATCACACACGAATTTCTCTGCTTTTTCTGAAAACGCTAAAGTTTGAAGTGCACAACAACAATATTTGCCTACTTAAGCAGCTTCTAACTGGTGTGTAAGCTACTGTTAGTAGTTTTCATTTCAAAAGCACACAGTAAGGGCCACTATTCATGTCACACTGTGCACAGTGATTCATTACATTACGAATTTCTCATGTAGAAAGTAGGCTAGCCTGTTTTTTTGGTACCTGTCTCAATTAATTCTATCCATCGTAAATCTTCCCTCAATACACTAAGCAACAATTGCCGCACGTCACGCTTGTATCCCTTTGAATCACATGTATTAGGCTTATCTAACATGAACAATTTGTCAGCTTTGATTCTTGCGAAGTGGACCAATAAATTACAGGCACCATGTTTCCTGAAATGCCAGGATGTAGCCTCGTTTTGGAGGTGAAAACCATTGGTTCCCACAGCTTGGCTGAATGGGTTCGAACTGTTCAGAGACGGGAAACATGGCTACCGGTGTCCCAAAATGGCTCCAGGCAGCCATTTGATCAGCCAGTGTGGCTGCCAGCTGCTGCTGCGGACAGCCTTTGGCTGCTGGATGCTGGTTGCTCCGTCGTTTGGCTGCCCAATTTGTGCTGGGCCTTAAACATGCTTGGTCGCATTCGGTTGCTCTGCCAGGCCACAGCTTGATTTTGGCAAGGAGTCATCATTAGGACTGCCTACTTCAGGTTAATATTGTCTGTTGTAGCTTATCGCCATATTTCGTACAGAAGATATAAGGCCTGCATATTTATAAGGCGAAATCGGCCACCTTATGTATATGTGCCCCCCACTCAGTTTCCATCATACTTGTGAAGGTAGATCCAGGGTGTGTAGACGCAATACGGCTATGTACAGCCTTATACAATCCGGCATTAGATTTCATTTGAAGATGAACGAGGTCATATTAAAATGTGGTATGACTCAGAGTGAATGGGAACCATGTGTGTTGCATCAAATAGTGGGAAAACACGTTTTAATTATAGGCATTCACGTTGATGACATGATTTTGCTGCACCCCAAATCACCTCTGGCGATGATATATATATATTTTGCAGCAAGCTTATGTTCAAAAAATAATTACGTCATTTAACATGATCGATTTTAAAGTCATTACTATACCATCTCTAACGACTCAAAATATAGATGAAGACATGGGTTTTCTTTTCGTCGATACGCAGCAATACCAATCTCTAGCAGGGTTACTTCTATTCCTTGCCTTCATCAATTCATCACAACATAAGTCAGTGTCATTAACTTGTCTCATTACAATGCCAGTCTCCAACTACAATGGTTGGCTGCAAAGCAAATTGTCAGATACCTGAAAGGAACTATTTTTTATACTTCCCATGGAATAGTCCTGAGGAACTTGTCGGTTTTTCCTACGCTACTTGGGTACCACTAAGGATGAGTTTGAATTCAAACGAACATGCAATAAAGTATGCAGGAAATATCGACCTTTGGTGAACTAGTAAACAAAAGATGGTGGCCCCAAGCAGCGCAAAAGCTAAGTTATTGGCCCTTAGAGAGTATGGTAATGATCTTGAATTGGAACACGGTATGCTTGCTGAGTTTGGCCGTACTTCATTCGTGCAGAATCCTTACAAGGTTTACTATAGCCGGTCGGCTATAGATTTCATCAATTGCGTGTCTGCTGCTACTAGGTCTAAGCACTATGCCGGAAAAGTTTGGTCTACCTTCATAGACTAATTGAGGCTGACTTGGTAGAATTGTGCTTCAGACCTGCAGTAGATTTGATGGCAGATCTTCTTACTCCGCCGGTAAATGGGGAACGTTTCTTACACTTTTTATAGGAATATAACCTTCCACCTGAAATTGCCAATAAGGAATAGGCAGGGGTATTTTAAATACAACTTGTTATCCTTATCAACCTATGACTTGTGCATTTTTATGGTGTTTGTAATGTTGTTCACGCCCTGGTTCAAGTGCACACCTTTATGTATATTTTTTAAAAATATATTGGTAATATTCAACTATACCAAACATTTTTTCTACTAATCAGACTACTTGTTAAGTTAGGACTTAATATTAGATATATAGAGCCACCTAACCTAACCTAACCTAACCAAATGTGTAATAATTTTGGCTTAGGTTTAATTCAAGTTGAAAAGCGCCACGTCTAATAAATAAATTAAAAATAATGGAAACCATGACAGATGTTTGTGGCAGAATGGCTAGCATTAGGCTTTGTCAAGATTTTTGCGGAGTAGATGCGGGGTGGAAGAGGAAGGGCATAGGAGCGAATAACGAGAGTTGGGTAGGGTGAGAGTTACCCACCAACAAGAGTTTGAACTGTTAAGACTGATGAGGAAAACAGAATCTGTTTTAAATTTGATTCAAGGCTGTGACGTCGTTTGTAATTTGAGATCGTAAATAACCTTTACAGTTAAGAGTCATAATGTTTTCGTGCTGCAAGAAAAATTAAACAAATAAAACGACAGCATTTTTTCTTTCTAGTTTTTTACGGTGCTATTTTTAATTTTAATCGAGGCTGTAACGTCCTTTTTAACACCTTGAGCAAGCATGATGTTCTTTAATTTATAAGCAGGCGTGATATCCAGGCGTGATATCCAAGAGCAGGCGTGATATTCGACATCACCCCTCCTTTTACAGCTCAGTTCTAAACCATTGTTGCTGTTTTACTATACGTAGTGAGCTGATGCCTGGTAGCCAGCGCGTGGTTACGAATCTTACGGCCCCACTCACAGAATTCCGCAGGGTTTCGTTCCGTACGCTGATAAACAAGAATCCGTTAGAGGTCCCGTGGAAAGGAGGTATTGGGGGTTAGCTCAACGAAAAACTACAGCATACGATGTTGTTTTATGTATTTATTTCCTACACCGTTTCCCATCCACAACTACAGTAGGCGAACTCATCTGCATATCACACAATTCTCTTGGTACAAGGAATCAAGGAAGTCAAGTCTTACCACATCGGCTAGTACACTAGTACGTGGAACTCGAGACACACCCATGACACTCACACGTTGATTGTTTGGTCGTCTATTGTCACTATGGTTTCTGTTTTGAGTTATTCGTGGTGCTCGAATGAGGCAGTCATCCTGTGATCTTGTTACTGTTGATGGACACTGGCTATTTTTAAACCCGTGCCCATGACAGACGGTGCAACGCGGCCCTGGTGGTATATCGTTAGGGTCTACGTTGGGGCAGTGCTTAAATGAGTGGGAAGACGATTGGCAATATAGACAACCGAGTTGCGCACTTCGTGTAGGTCGTGTTTCACGTTGTCTTGTGTTTGTTTGCATCGGCAATCTGATTTACTCGTCTGGAAGGGTGGTAAGACGTATCTTCTTCACGGAGATAACTAGAATTCTTGTTTTGCCTTTGTGAATTGCGTGTACGCATCGATTGAGACATTTCGTGGATACCTACTTCGGCGTAACAGGCTAGAGGATATTGTGTTTCTTCGTCTGGAGGACGATAATATCGTAGGCCATCTTGTAGGTAAATAGTAAGTCCAATGTGAGAACTTTGCTCCCTCTCAATAGACTTTCTTTGGTGATTGTTAAGCTGGGGGTGTTTATACCACGTAAAAGCAATACACACGCTTCAGCTTCTGTTTATGCGTAATGCGTCGCAATTATCTCCCCCATCAGGTGTCTGCCTCTTCGGATGTATGCCTGGATGGTTTCATTCTTATGTGGTTCGATGTTCATCATGTCCCTGAGAAGGTGCATCTGATTGAAACGATCTGGTCTCGCATAATCTAGGGCTAGTCTGTCCCAAATTAGTTTGGCCAGGGGGATTGAGCTAAAGGCGTAGAAGATGTCGGGTAACATAGTTCTCATGAGGAAGGCCTTACCTTCCTTGTTTTTCTTCTGCCAGTCTTCTATTTCTTCTGGTGTGGCGACAGTCGGATCTGGGGGATTTCCTCGCAGAATTTCCTCGCGGTTTTTCTACGCTACTTGGGTGCCACTAAGGATGCGTTTGGATTCAAACGAACATGCAATAAAGTATGCAGGAGATATCGACCTTTGGTGAACTAGTAAACAAAAGATGGTGGCCCCAAACAGCGCAAAAGCTAAGTTATTCCAGCCATCCTTTGTCATCCTTTGCCATCCTTTGTCATCAGCGACGGTTTCAAGTTGGGATTTCCATAGACGATAATTGTCAGTTCCCGTAAGGACCTCCTACAGTGTAGGATGTCAGATATTCAACGATTGGACTTGTTGGTGTTGATAATTCCATGGTTGCGCCATACTCTCTCACCTAGGAAGTGATTTAGCCTTAATAGAGGTTGTGTTGTCCTGTAGTGCGATGTGCTGATGAGGTTATGCGACGTAAAATCCTAGTTTTTGGAGTCTGTGGATCTGGAAGAGTCGTGGTTTACATCTTCGGCTGGGTGAGTTGGAGTATGCCGCTGGTCGAGTAAGGTTTTGTGATGAAGAAACGGATGTAGAGTTGTCCTCTCATGCCTAAAAGATAGGCATATATGCTACCATATGTGCCGGCCGATGCTACCATAGGCATACTATGCTACCATATGTTCCACTATACATAGTGGGCGGATGCCCTGTAGCCAGCGTGTGGTTACGAATCTTACGGCCTCACTCGCAGAATTCCGCAGGGTTTCGTTCCGTATGCTGACAAACAAGAATTTGTTAGAGGTCCCGTGGAAAGGAGGAATTGGGGGTTAGCCCAACAAAGAAATACAGCATAAGATGTTGTTTTGTGTATTTATTTCCTACACCGTTTCCCATCCAGCACTACAGTAGGCGAACTCATCTGCATATCACACAAGTCTCTTGGTACAAGGAATCAAGGAATTCAAGTCTTACCACATCGGCTAGTACACTAGTACATGGAACTCGAGACACACTCATGACGTGACATTTTTGCTTCTTCGCAGTGCTGCTAAAAGTTCATACTTGCAGAAGACGTGGCTAATCCGCAAGTAGTCATTCAAGAGCTACGGAAAACTCTGCTTAAAGCAATGTAGCATGGAATGCAAAATGACGAGTTGGCAACGAAAACCAACATGTCCGTCGTGTTTTAAAATGGCAGCTCAACAACCAAAAAAGAAAGAAGTCAAAAGGTGGCGTCAAGAGTTAAGTCACAATAAAAGTCACTCTAAGTAAACAAAAACGAGTTTGTTTTCAACAAAGTACTAGTAACAATACCCAAATGGATAATCGGTAAGTTGTATGTGTAAACAAAGGAGTAACAAACAAGAGTATTAGATTGTTAACACCTATCAGTCTTGGTCAATATCGTGGCGTACGCCGATGATGTGGCAGTGTGGGTGGCAGGTAAGGATGTCCCCGTTCTTCTGGGTATCTTAGAGCAAGTGATTGCTGAGGGTGCCAGGCTCCTGGCAGTTAGGGGCCTAGCCCTCTCGGCGAATAAAACCGAGCTTATGATCTTTTCAAGGGGTCCGCTGGTCCCTGGTCACCTTAGAGTGGGGGAGACTGTGGTAGAGGCAGCTAAAAGTGTGCGCTACCTGGGGTTCCAGCTCGATCCTCAGCTGCAGTGGACCGGTGATGCAGCGGGGGTGAAGGAAACGGTTTCTAGTCGTTTGCGGGTTCTAAAATCAATTGCCAGCAATCGGTTGGTTGCTCGTAGGTCGGCTGTTGTTGGGATAAACCATTCTTACGTTCGGTCGTGCGCTGATTACCACTTGCCATTCCTGGCTGTGAACCGTGCTGCTCTCAATAGTGTCCAGGTGGCCTTGAATGTTGGCCTTCGTGTGGTGACGGGCTGCTTGCCTTCGACACCGATTGCTGCGCTTCTTAAAGAGGCTGGAGAACGACCCGCTTGCATTCGGGCGTGTGAACTTCTTGCTAATGTGTGTGTGAGGGCGGTGGCACGGGGTCGTGAGGACCCGCTAGGGAAAATTTTGGCGGACTACACCACACTTGGTCCAGTTGCTCGGCAGGCACTTGGGAATCCCGGTAAGGGTGCGTCGTTGCTTCTGGAGTATGGTATTGCCGGAGTGCCGGTGCGCCTGGGGTTTTAGCAGCAATATCCCTGGCTGTGGACGCAGGCAGTTGGGGGATGTTGTGGTGTGGGCGATGGCACCGTGGTGAGGGAGGCATGGGATATTTACTGCGACGCTTCCTTTCATAGGGAGTCAATGTGTGGCGGTATAGGAATTTTTGTGGAGGATCTGCAC
>JAHWFP010076852.1:20000-32134 GCA_023313725.1 Lithobius niger
AAAAAAAAAAAATTTTGTTTTTACTAGTTTTAAATACAGCGTTTTATATTATCTCATTTGGTACTCGCAGAGAGCTTTTAAAAGAAGTCAGAACTAAATAAAACAAATATATTTCGTCCTTAAACTTCTTTTTAATTTACGGCTTAAAATAAGCAAAAGAATGTTGGTTTGTTTTTTCTATTTTGGCGGCCGATAATTCTTATTGTTATCTGAAAGACAAAAAAATTATTTCTGATTTTGGCTTCATTTAGTGGTCTTTGTGAGTAAAAAAAAAAGAGTAATTTTAAAAGCTGTATTTTAAACTAGTCTAAAATCATTTTTGCAGAATTAGCGATTTTTATTTTAATATTAAACTTTAGGCCCAGGTGGGCACCTTTAACTTTTTTATTTTTAGATTTTTTCCATTTTGGCATAATGATGACGAGGTCGAAGGTCAACTTTTCCGCACAATTACGATTTGAAATTAAAAAAAAAAAGATCTTTTTGATCCACCCTAGTAAACATCTCGGTAATTCTTTTCGTCCTAAATTCATGACTTACTTTGCCCTCACGATGTATTCAAAATAAACTCACCATTTTAGAGTCTATCTCTTTCAACCAGCTGCATTTATTTTACCTTGAAACGAAGACCTCCAATGGGTGGTTCTGCGTATGGTATTCCTCTAAAAGCATAAAAAGTTCGTCCGCTTTCGGTTGTCAGGGTATTCCCTCGTATATTTCCACCGTGTCTGAGCGACACTAATACTTCACTAGCAAATACTCCAAGCGAAAGTGACAGTAACATTACTGTATGCAGAGGTGCACTTGGCATTTTCATATTTTGTGGAATAGCGATTATGAAGAATTGAGGGCAAAACAACTACGTGCTTCTAGCTCGTTAATCAATCTTCTTGGACGAAGTCAACACAAATCAGTATTTTTCGTAGCTGAACGGCAACAAGTGTTCATCGTCGACTATTTGCAACTTGTTGCTGGCATCAACTAACATCTACAGCTGCGTTTCACTTTCAAGAAAGTCCTTGAATTGAGACGACGCTGGCAATTACAATTTTGGCCTGGAGGAATTCTAAGTAAACGTCATGCATCCGTAATTCCCGAACGACTCGTTGTTTGCTATTACGTAACATTAAAAAACCGTGAAGCGAGGCCAAATTTGACCACCTTGAATTAGACAGTTGTGAGGTTATTTATTGGGTGCACCTTGCATTTAACATTTTGCCTCACTGAAGCTCTCGACGTTTGCCGGCGTCCTAATGACGTCACTCTCATAGTGTGTTGCGACGTTCTAGTTCTATGTTCTTAAGTTACATTTAAACTCGTATTATATTTTTTTAAATTAATTTATTGTACGTAATTTGTTAATATGTAATTTTTTAATTTCACTGTATTGTCTTTAAATCATGTAATTGATATTATGTAAATGTGGTTTAAATGTTTTGTGCCTGTGCAGATTGTACCGTTTCGTTTGCGATATAAAATGCTATGCAATTTTTCCTGGAGAAGTTAGCGTCAGTTGTAGACGGGAAACGGTCTTGTTTCTGAGCTTTGGCTGGAGCATGGGGGGTGGCTCCTAGAGCGAAGGTGGTTATGCCGCTGCTACTATCGCTTTGTTGTTCATTAGCCAAATAACCAAAACTGTATCTTCAGTCATCTGGACTCTTGGACCATATTTTCATTACTTTGATGTCGTTCAAGTACAAAAAGGAAAGCTCTACAAATGGACCGAGACTAAATGTAAGTCGTATATGAATTGAATATTTACCGTAGTTATACTGACGCTTGCTTAACTAAATTTTAATACCGAGAAACAGCTTAGTTACTCAACACTTTAAAAATACGAACTTTTCGTCAGCCGAGGTTATCGACTATATTTAAAATGGACTAGACCAAATTGTCGCTGAGCTGAAGGGGTGCCAATCGATTATAACTCTGGAAAAATAATTAAGGCTCAGTCCAAAGGCAAGTTTTGGCTAATGCTGATTTTTCTTAAGTTTGTCCTACAGTTTGTCTATCTCTCGTATGCCGTTAACAGTTTAACAAAAACTGCAACGTGAGTTAAGAAAAATCAAGATTGTTATTTATCTACGTGTGTTGGGTTCCAAAGTCCTTCGTCACGGGAAAGAAGTATTTGCTTGTTTGTTTGAATTACGCAAGAATTCTTCAGCTTCGTAATTTTTGGTACCCAGCTGTGTCGCCAAATAACCAGAGCATACAAAAGCTCTACCACGTTTCTCATATTTTTAATGAACGTCGTTTTGTTTGATGAAAAAGGTTTAATGTTAAATGTTAAGGGCGCAAGTCATTGTCGGAATTAATTTTAATACAAATCATGTGAACTACATTTTCTCCAATCTGTTTTCGAGACGCATGAGTGTTTGTTACTAATTTTTGGAACACCCTATTTTGTTAGTTTTTAATAAATTTATTTTATTAAATGACTTATCTTCACGTTTGGTATTTTTAATCTCAAGCCAACTCAAAGTGTATGCCTAGCTTGAAAGAAATCTTCGGATGTTTGATTTCAGCTAGCCTAAGCGTTATTTATCAACCCCTAGATGGGAAAACAGCCAAGGCCTAAATTTAGTATTAACTTTTAATTGTGGAGGAAAGGTGATTTAATAACCTCTTCACACAGTGGTGACATTGAAAGAAATGATGTGCGTGCTGTGTCGCTGTATATGTTACGCATTTTAATTGTACATTCTAAACAACATCTTCGAATGTCTGAGACACAAAATTGGGAAAATACATTGCTCAATTATGTAATAGTTATTGGTTAGAAGCGAGCGGTTATCTGTTTTTAACCAACGGCTGCGATCATTGTTCCGGTTCGAGTATGTAAAGGTCGAGGGCGTCAGCCCGAGACTTTTGCATACGAGAGCCGGGACAATGATCGCAGCCGTTGGTTAAAAATCAATGATCGCGAGATTCTAGCCAATAACTGTTTTATGCCACGGTTGGGACGTCTAGCTAACTCTTTATTTTATTAAAACGTGTTTGTGTTTTGTGAAAATATCTCGATATGAATGAAGGTCATTCAATTTTAGTTTATGGAGGGTGGAATCAGGGACGACGAGTCCTTTGCGTTCGTTTGTGGGGGGAGTGGGTGGGAAGGAGACGTGAAACAAGACGTTTCGCCGTGTTTCACGCTAGTCAGCTCGCTTGTATTTTCGAAGCTTCTCGGACTGATAGAATTTGATAAGAGGCCGCAGGGATAGAATGACATTCTGTGACGGTATGTAATTAATTTTGAGCATTTGTAGTTTGAGAATTGTTTAAAAAATACGATAATAGGGTATCGGTATGAATGAAGGTCATTGCATTTTAGTTTGTGGCGGGAGGGGGGCAGTTAACTCAGAGTAATAGGTTACAGGTCAGACATATAAGAGTTTGCAGGGATAGACTTCATTCCTTTTAAGTAATTCGTTTTGTACTTTTTTATTGCATTACGTTTTTTTTTTGCAAGCTATAATTGGCTGTTGGTGTGTGCATTCCCGGTCGCGTGATCCGGAAGGGTCAAAAGTGTGGGTTATTGGCAAAAGTGTGGGGTAACTTGATAACCCACACTTTTTGCGATGACGCAAACTTCCGGTGTTGGTTAACGGGATTTTAACCAACGGAAATTTAGCATGGCGTTGAGTTAGCGTGACGTCACAGCCGTGGTATAAATCACTTTATCAGTATTAAAAAACGCTTAAGCATATACAATACGAATGTAAACCTTAAAAAACTTTAAGCTCTAAAATTGCAGATATTAGAAAACGACATGTAAGCCATCATCGTCACACTAATACGTATAAAAGAATCTCCAGCATCCCAAAAACAAACTGGAGCTTTTTTTTACACGTATTGGTGTGACGCTGTTGGCGTACATGTCTTTTTCTAATATCTGTTCCTTTTTAACTTTAGTTTTTAAGGCCTACATCCGTACTATATACGCTTAAGCGTATTTTATTACTAATATCTGTCATTTTTTTCTTGTCGAGCCAAGAATAACAATAAAAAGAATATGGTAATCGCCTTAAAATAACTGTTATAAGACACTTAGCCTTTTAACACTCAATTTCAAGTTATAAGAATTAAAAATCGATTCTTTGGTCCGATCTATAGATGAGCGCAATACTTCCCCAACAAGAAGAACAACAACAAGAATATTGCAGTCACATTAAAACAGCGTTCAAAAGGCCCTACGCCTTCTTCACACCCACGTTTTAAGCTATAAAACTTGAGCATTGGTTCTTTGGTTGAAACTCCAGATGTAGTACAGTTGTTACGGGCAAGAATTTGGGATGCCAAGCACATCGAGCTAACAACCATGAAATTTGATAAACAACTCATTCTTAGCTTAAAAATCGAGCTGACTATGGAAACCCTCGGGATACCCCCTAAGGCCCCTTCCTGCGCTTCCAGACACTTACCTCTATGAGGTTACTGACCAACAAATTCTGGTCGATCGTGCTGAGACGTGATGCACAAGTCATTCTTAGCATTACAAATCGAACTAGAATCTATTGGTCGTTATCCTCATGGAAGGGACACTGGGAGCACTTGGGGGTAACTCATGTGGTTCCATATGTAGTTAGATTTCTACTGCTACATGCATGCTTTTACATCTGTTTATGTTAGTTTATATTAATTCGTTCAGCGAGAATTTGTTGGTCATCGATACGTCTTGGAGGTACACAGTGTGTCGACGGATGTTAAGTGGTGAAACTGGCCGACACATCGGGAGATGGAAAGAATAGTGCTTAGGCCTAAGGAAGAAATGGGCTGACTCCATCTTTAGCGGTTCCGGTTTTAATGATCAAAGAGCTCGTCCACCATATAGCCAGGGACGGCAGCCAGCAAAGGCCAACACATAAAGAAGGCTTGGGGTACAATTAGTCCGGGGAAAATGGTAAGAATTCTAATGGACTAGCCGAAAAGACTCGCCGAGGAAGAAATCTTAGTTCGGCAAGTATCAAATTGGTAACCAGGAGACTCATCATGCCCCACGTCCTAGGCAACGACAACAATGGCGGTAGAAAAGCATACAGTATAAGTTACAATTGTTACAAGGTTGTAATTAGTAATCATTGTAATACAGGCTTGATATTGAAGTCCACAGCCAAAGTCATCAGACCCAGGACCACAGGATATGAAAGGTCGACGGGGACCAAGCGCAACTGGTGATTGGTTGCGTCAACCCTCGTCGATACAGTGCCGGGGAAGGGGAAAGAAAATTCTCCTTTCCCCGTAAAGGAGTTTTTACATGTAAAAGAAATTTGACGAAATTAGTTCATGTTTTCAAACAACATCAAATCATTAAGGAGTTGGTGTGCCAAAAGCCCATGGTTTCAAGAATGATCCACACGAAATTAAAGTTTACAAATTCGGACAAAGCGAACCAAGTAAAAATGTCACTTGTACTAATAAAAGAGTTTCTAAATTCCAGGCTCTGGCTTCCCGAACGTTATTGACCGGAACGAACAAGAATAATAAACTAGTATAAATATAAAAGCCAAGGTCGAAAATTATAAATAGCAACAACAAGTTAAAAACTCAAGACTGCAAACTGACCATTGAATATACGAACATCGTGTATAAAACGAGTTATTCAAAGAAAAAGTCAGTAGTGTAAGAAATACTTTTTTGCCATTTATCTCAAATTTGTTGCAAAATAAGACAAATTTCATAAGAAATTTGTAAAATGTCCATTCTTGACTTTAAAGATCATACATTGTTTTTACAATATTAAAGGAGTAGAGGGAAAGTTTTAGAAATAGCCGAAATAGAAAAGGAAAAAGCTGCTCACAAAAACCGAAAATTTGCTCAAACGCAGACAAAATTAAATGACAAAGAAAATTACAAAAGTCGAAGCTGTAGAGTCGTACAATTTAACTTAATTAATAACGTTAAAATTAAAATGTTAAAAGGTAAAACAATTGTCTAAAGTAACAATGAAACTTGTTTAACAATAGCAAGTATTAAAGAAAAGCGAAAATTAACATGCCTCGAATACCAGTTAAATTCGTTGCGTATTTTTAATACAAAATAATCTTTTAAATTTTATCCATAATAGTTCACAAGGCTTACCAAATATAAACAAGTTTTACTCGATCAGTGTCATAAATAAAAGTTTAAGGTCAATGGTAGAATACTCGCCTGCCACGCGGGCGGCCCGGGTTCGATTAACGGCCGATGCACCAGAAAGTTGTGTGTCGACGGATGTTAAGTGGTGAAACTGGCCGACACATTGGGAGATGGAAAGAATGGTGCTTAGGCCTAAGGAAGAAATGGGCTGACTCCATCTTTAGCGGTTCAGGTTTTAATGATCATGTAGCTCGCCCACCATAAAGTCAGAGACGGCAGCCAGCAAAGGCCAAGACATGAAGAAGGCTTGGGGTACAATTAGTCCGGGGAAGGAAAATGGTAAGAATTCTAATGGACTAGCCGAAAAGACTCGCCGAGGAAGACATCTTAGTTCGGCAAGTATCAAATTGGTAACCAGGAGACCCATCATGCCCCACGTCCTAGGCAACGACAACAATGGCGGTAGAAAAGCATACAGTATAAGTTACAATTGTTACAAGGTGGTAATTAGTAATCATTGTAATACAGGCTTGATATTGAAGTCCACAGCCAAAGTCATCAGACCCAGGACCACAGGATATGAAAGGTCGACGGGGACCAAGCGCAACTGGTGATTGGTTGCGTCAACCCTCGTCGATACAACAGGGGAGGACGCTGGGTGAGGCTTTGGTTGTATTTCATGAGGATAATAGTAATAATAATAGTCATAATAATAGTAATAATAATAGTAATAGTAATAATGGCACAGGTGCCACTAACATCCAGCCTAAATTTAAAAAGAAAACACTAGAATATATACGATCAGTAAGGAGAATGAAAGGAAGCAAGGAAAAGGGCACGACTGCCTTACCACCAAGGTCAGACGTGCCAGGGACCATAAGGTCCCCGATGGTATCGCCAGTCATGTAAGTAAGGACGAACTGGAAAAGCAGGTCACTACACGCAGAAAGCTGTAAATTTGGTCACTAAGACCAGCGTCAGTATAGAAAGTAAGACGTTAAGTCGAGAGACAATTAAAAAATAAGACAATAAAGGCATTAAAAATTAAGAAAATTTAAAAAAAAATATGTGTGAACAAAAGAACAGCGTCTTTACGACCACCAAAACACAGTTGCAGCCATAAAAAGGGAAATGTTGCCCAAGACTACCTGCAATGCACTAAAATTTAAATCCATGGCTGGGACTAAAAGTCATATGGCTGGTTCCGTTTCTACTGCTAAGAATGACTTGTTTACACAATGCATGGTTTTAGCACGATCAACAAAACGTTGTCGGGTATTAGCTTCATGGAGCGGGCATAGAGGAGGGGGCACTAAGAGGCCTTGGGGAATTTGATGGAAGTTCCATAGGTAGTTTGATTTGTATTGCTGAGAATCACTTCTGTGCCACAATTCAAGTTCATAGCTCAATCTGCAATCATTTGTTGGTTCTTGCATCATAGAGGGAAACAGGTGGGCACTGTGAAGGGGGTTGGAGCCTTCAGTGATATTTTATGGGGGTTCCATGGCTTGTTTGATGTGATTGCTAAGAATGACTTGTGTGCAGCAATTCAACCTTTTAGCTCGATCAGCAAGAATATATGAAATTTATGAAGAAGCCATGAAATTGGACGAAAGGCTGCAGTACGATACGAACTGCGTACTTTTCTGGTTTACAGCCTGGGGGTGTAACGGGAATGACGTGGGAGGTCACGTAAGTACCAAAGTATTGTTATAGACAGGACGACTTTTCCCAGAAAAGACGCTCTAAAATGAGTTCAACGGCAACTGTTGAGACATTTTGGCACCGGGCGATTCTAATTTGAGCATACTGAATCCGAATCTGACCGGTGCCAAGTCAAATTTCTCCTCCGAAGCCCGGAATTCAAGATAGCTTTCAAAAATGGCGACCAAAAAAAACAGTTTTTTTTTTGATTCTAGCGCCTAAACAGTTCATCCGATCGAAAATAAACCGTTTACCAATTATGTTTAGAATAAAATTTCCTTCGGAAAAGGTTATATTCATATTTTTCGTAAAATTATCCTTTCTGGCCGAAATCAGCGCATATGTGTATTATAATTCCGACTTTAAACAACTAGAATGTTAGTCCTAATTAAGATCCACTACCGTGAAGACGTACATTTTCCAACAAGGGTAATTAACACGATTTATTTTAATTAGAAGCTGAGCTACGGCAGTTTATCAACGTTGTAGCATTTTGAATTGTGCATCATTTTACGGCAAGTTCTATCTTTAAACTGCTGCAGTAGCGGTTCTAATTCAGATAAATGAATGTGATTAGGCTTAGTTGAAAGATGAAGATATGTATTTTCGAACAAGGTTAATTAAAATGATTTATTTTAGTTAGGAGCAGAGTTATGGCAGTGTATCTACGTTGTATAGCACTTTGAATTTTGCATCATTTTACACCAAGTTTTATATTTAAACTGCTGCAGAAGCGGTTCTAATTCAGATAAATGGATGTAATTAGGCTTAAATGAAAGATGAAGATGTATATTTTCCAACAAGGATAATTACAAGGTTTATTTTAATTACGAGCAAAGCTATGCCAGTTTATATACATTGTATCGCTTTGATTTTGGGGCTGTTTTACAATAAGTTCCTCCTTTAAACTGTTGCAGTAGCCGTTCTAATTCATATAAATGAATGTGATTATGTTAGATGAAAGATGAAGATATATATTTTCCAAAAAAGGTAATGAAAACGATTTATTTTAATTAGAAGCTGAGCTACGGCAGTTTATCTACGCTGTAGCGCTTTGAATTGTGCATCATTTTACGGCAAGTTTTATCTTTTAACTTCTGCAGTAGCGGTTCTAATTCAGATAAATGAATGTGACTAAGCTTAGTTGAAAGATGAAGATATGTAGTTTAGAATAAGGGTAATTAAAACGATTTATTTTAATTAGAAGCTAACATACGGTAGTTTATCTACATTGTAGCTCTTTGAATTGGGCATAATTTTACGGCAGGTTCTATCTTTAAGCTGCTGTAGTATCCAATTCAGATAAATGAATGTGATTAGGCTTAAATGAAAGATGAAGATATATGTTTTCCAACAAGGATAATTAAAATGAATTATTTTAATTAGGAGCCAAGCTATGGCAGTTTAACTGCTTTGTAGCTCTTTAATTGGTGTGTCATTTTACGATGGATGTCATTGGGCTTAAATGAAAGATGAAGATTGATTATTTTCCAACAAGGGTTATTAAAACGATTTATTTTAATTAAGAACAAAGCTACGACAGTTTATCTACATTGTAACGCTTTGATTTTTGGGCTGTTTTACAACAAGTTCCTCCTTTAAACTGTCGCAGTAGTCGTTCTAATTCATATAAATGGATGTGGTTAAGCTTAGATGAAAGATGAAGATGTATATTTTATAACAAGGGTAATTAAAAAGATTTATTTTAATTAGAAGTTGAGCTACGGTAGTTTATCTATGTTGTAGCACCTGGATTTTTGCATCATTTTACTCCGTAGTAGCAGTTCTAATTCAGATAAGTGGATGCGATTAGGCCTAGATGAAAGAAGAAGATATGTATATTCCAATAAGGGTGATTAAAACGTTTTATCTGAGTTAAAACGGCTGTTGTATCAGTTTAAGCATGGAACTTGTGATAAACTGACGCAAAAAGCATATCACTATAATGTGGAAAAATTGTCGTAGCTTAGCTCCTAATTTAAATAAAATAGTTTTAATTACCTTTATTGGAAAATATACATCTTATATGAAAGATGAATTACATCTTTTTATCTAATTTAGAACTACTATTACACCAGTTTGAAGATGGAACTTATCGTAAAACTATTCAAAAATCAAAGCGATACATCGTACATAAACTACCGTGGCTTAGCTCCGAATTAAAATAAATCTTTTTTATTACCCTTGTTGGAAAAATTACATCTTCATCTTTCATTTAAGCCTAATTACACCCATTTATCTAATTTAGAACGAGTACTGAACCAGTTTTAAAATTTAACTTATCGTAAAACAACCCAAAATTCAAAGTGCTACAATGTAGATAAACTGCCGTAGCTTAAATTTTAATTAAAATAAATCGTTTTAACTACCCTTGCTACAAAATATACATCTTTACCTTTCATTTAAGCCCAATTATGTTAGTGGATCTGAATTAGAACTAACATTGCAGCTGTTTAAATTCAGGAATTATAATACAGATTCGCGCTGTTGTATCTATAGCATACATAAATGGCCTAATAGAACTTAAATGACGAATTTTGGCCAGAAGGGTTAATTTTACGAAACATATGCATACAACTTTTTTTGAAGGAAATGTTTTTCTGAACACAATTGGTAACCGCTTGTTTTCGATCGAATGAACGATTTAGGCGATAGAAGCAAAAATATGTTTTTTGGTCGCCATTTTTGGACGCCATCTTGAATTCTGGGCTGGCGCCTGGTAGATTCGGATTCAGCATGCCAAAATTAAGGTAAAACCGCCCGGTGCCCAAATGTCTCAACATTTGCCGTTGAAAGTTATTTTTTGGGTTTTTTCTTCCAGTCTATTATAACCATTGTTAATATTGTCGGCATCGTCTCTCATTGGATGGCCAAAGTTCGGACAATGATAACGAGTATACTGACGTGAGTATCTAGAGTCACGCTAGTGTGTCGTCACAAATCTAAACAACGTTGCCAAATAAATTGTGTCTACGTCCAATTCACGAAAAACAAACAAACTAAAGCCAAAAACTGGTAACGAGGCCACTAGGCTGAGAATGGTTCGGCTTCACAAACGAGTAGATATGAACCAAATAAAAAAAAATTAAAACAAAATCTAAAACTGTAAAGAGGCGACTAAGTTGAGAATTATTCGTTTTCTCAATAGAGTGATATGAAATAAAAAATATTGGAAAAATGGCCACTCAAGCCCTTGTTGACGTGCAGCTAGTTGAGTTAAGTCTAAAACACAATTAAAAAAAAAGAAGTGATATCATATCAAAAACGAAAACTGGTAAATGAGACCGCCAAGTTCCGAATGGTTCGACCCTTGTAAGGAGTGATATCTACACACCAACACATTCACCAAGTTAATCATACCGAATAATGCTTTGGACGTTAAATGAAAACTTGAACAATGCTACCAAAAGTAGCAATGTTCTAGTTTTCATTTAACCTTCGAACTGTTAGTCGGTGTGATTACTTAGCGAATGTTTGGGTGTGTTGATTCTGGGCGAAACTATAGGATCTCAAAGATGATTTCTGCCCAGTGTCTTAAAATAATAAATTCTACGTCGTCGAGAATACTGCAGTCACATTAAAATCGCGTTCAAAGGGCCCTGGTCGTTGTTGAAGGTCCACGCTAGTGGTCCGGCCGCCAAGTTCAATAATTGTCACACTTCATTGTAACTTCATTATAAGAAAGTCATTTAATTCCTGCATTGTTGTGGCATGGCCACTAGCTATGGTACTTTATCTGAAACCAGAGTTGAGCGTATTTCACGATGATGAGGATAAAATTAATAACTATGCGGCGAAACAGCTTTAAAATTGTTGGAAATGGGCAGTCTTTGTGCTCTTACATGCAATAGTTGTATTTCAATCAACTGCACAAACTGTATCAAGGTGACAAAAGTGCGCGAAGATCTTTGATTTCAGCTGACTACTGACTACTATATACTGACTACTGACTAATTCCGCTCGTATAAAATAAATTACGTTTTTCAAAGTTATGGAAAACAAGTAATTTGGGTACCATTTTCCAATATGGCAGCTCATAACGATTGAGGAGAATGTCTACAACGCTTAAATTCTTAATAATTCTAAGTAAACAACATTCCTGCCAAGTTTCTCGCTTTTATGATAAAAATGCACAATTTTAGACTATTTGGCCACCATTTTCCAATATGACGGCTCATAGCAATTTAGAATACCTACAACACTTAACATTCTTAATTTGACGTAAACAACATTTCTGCCAAGTTTCATGCTTTTATGATAAAAATGCACAATTTTAGGTATATCTTCTGTACTATTATGTACGTTCACATTCCTATGAAAGTTGTGATATCCACCCAAAACCAAAACTGGTAGAAAAA
>JAHWFP010076852.1:37134-47940 GCA_023313725.1 Lithobius niger
AGGGAAAGGCCGCCAAGGTTAATCCTATAGCCAAGTTAATCGCACCGAATAATACTTTGGACGTTAAATGAAAACTTGAAGATTGCTACCGCTAGTAGCAATCTTCTAGTTTTCATTTAACTTTCGAACTATTAGTATGTGCGATTAACTTGGCTAATAGGATTAACCTTGGCGGCCATTCCCTGGTAGAATGATATCACTACCTTCAAAGGCCGACCGTTTTTGGAAACTTGGCGGGTTTATCTACCAGTTTTGGTTTTGGGTGGATATACTAAAGCCAGACGGAGTTGTAACACTAACAATATAAATTTAATGTCTTATTTCACCCATTAAAAAATATTTAAACAATATGAAACCTCGTACAATATTTTAGCCAATGTTAGGACACCTTCATCGAAAATCTTTCTAACATCAATGTAAAACAGTACCCACAGTACCAGTATCAGTACATTACCAGTAACAGTGCCAGAATCATGTATTCAGTACCAACATTTCCTGCAATTCCATGTTGTCGGGGAAACTGGACCACTTTTTGCTCTTGTTCTTTTTACTTTAGCGGAAAAACCGCTTCATGGAGTAGGAGAGTCTCAAACTTCACCTGTGAGATGACAGCGACGGATTCCAAATTCACTGTGAGATTAGAAACTGCTTCAGTTGGCCGCTGAGTGAGCTTTCCTTTGAGTTTAGGAAATGATTAACATTTTTTTTTCACACACTCAAATTTGGGTTCACCGTTAAACCACCGAAAGGCACAAACAAGAAACAAGGGCTACCTAAAAAAAAATTACATTTTTTACGGAAAAAAATAAAGTTTTCTCTGAGGAAACCTTTGTGTCTCGGTTGTGCCTTTTGGTAGTTTCAACAGTTAGCCCCAATTTAAGGGTGTGAAAAAAAGTGTAGAGCTTTTCTTAAACTCGGTGGAAAGCTCACCGCGGCCCACCAAAGTAGTTCCTAACCGCACAGTGAATTTGGGATCCGTCACTGTCATTTCACCGGTTAAGCATGGGACTTTCCGATTCCATGAGACTGTTTTTTCCGCTGCAGTAAAAAGAACAAGAGCAACAAGTGGTCCAATTTCCCCAACAACATGGAAGTGCAGGAAATGTTGGTACTGAATACGTGATACTGGTACTAGTACTGGTTGTCGTACTGCATTTGTTCCTCGCTAAGAATATATTCCGCACTCGGTAGAGACTTTATCATTTTGCAGAGTCCTAACAAAGCTGAAAGGAGGTCACTTGGTTCAGTAATAAACGTCGGCCGTTATTTAACTTAAAACTCTTAGCAACATCCTTGACAACGCAACTATAATGGTGATCATACGATGGTGAGCATTTCTTTCGTGATTTTGGTCACCGACGCAAAACTATTGAAGCATGACGTCACTTTGTGTAGAAGCAGTTGGGTTTGGTTTAAAGGGCTGCTGAGAATTTTGGTGGGCTTAGGAAAGGGCTCTGTGATTTCCGTACTACAATGTATGCAAAAAACGACCATGCGTACAGTACCAGAGCTAACAAAAGTATATGAATCCATCTTTTTGTTGCGCGCAGTTGTGGCAAAATGCGTGAGTCAACTGGAATGAAATTTGGCAGGTATGTTCTTTGAACTTTGAAACAATACATTTACATACGGTTATTTACTGTTGCGAATTCAAAGTGTACATAACTTCTGCTAAGTAGTGGATTTAGGGTTTGTTATTTGAGAGCGCCATATTGTTTTTTTTTATATTCATTATACTGTAGTTCGTAGTGGCAGTATTGTTGCTTTGGTTATGTCTACTTGATATTGTTACGCTCACGAGCGTTATTCATGTATTATCAATTGTTGTTAATTAAAGATCACCTCGTTTGGGATTGCGCTCCCAGCAACATCACCAGCCTTTTCTCTGTATTTATTTGTGATGACGTTATAAGTTGGGCCTAACGTTATAGGCATAGGCCTAAAGCTGCCATGTTGTGTACAACGTGGTAAAGGGTTACGAGTTGCGTTACCCAGGGTTGCCTACGGCCACCGAACCAGGTTGTAGGTCCTTACAGGAGTAAGATAGCTTGGTACTAAACACAAAATTGCTAGGTAGTTACAGGAACGTCTGGCACTTGTAAAGCTAGATGTGAGCCGCGGTTCAGAGACTCAAATCCGAGCCGGTTGGACAGTGACTACCATACTACTAAGGTGGCGTAAGTCGTACCCTCAGTTTAATGCCTTTCACGCTCTAGGGATCCCCTGGTGGTGTTAGGTGTCATCTTTTCCTTTTTCCTTCACGCAACATTTACCATTTGATAAAAATTCCAAATGGCGTGTACAACTGTTTTTTTTTTTTTTTTGCCTTTTAACTAAGGTAATTAATTATTTACAATAAGAACTTTTCACGCTACCGACTTAATTCCATTTGTAAAAAAAATGTTAAAACGCTACTCGCTCACGGCCATAGCTCGGCCGACGCCATAGTGCGCTATGAGAGTGCAACAAGAAAACCTAATTTCGACTAGAACATTAGTACACGGGAATTATTTCTGGCCGGACAAGTTTTTGGTCGCAGTTTCTGGTGGTATATATTTAGCTGCAGCGAACGTGGAAGCGCGTGTGGGGCACGTATTTTGAAAAAAAAAAATTACCAAAATATTCGTGAACAGCAACATTGATTTACCACAATCTTCAGATTTTACTTTTAAAAAAATCGAAAAAAAATATTTTTTTTTAGTAAATGATGGTAATTTTTTTTCCCACGTGGCGGTCATTTTTTTTACCAAATCATGTGCCTCGTTCGCACTGCCATGCTTGCTGCGGCTAAACAACATCAGAAACCGCAACCAAACACTTCTCCGGTCAGAGATTATTTCCGTTTACTAATGTTCAGTTCGAAGTCGGGTTTTCTTGTTGCGCTCTCATATCTCATTAAGCGTCATCCGCGCTATGGCATTGAGCGAGAAGCATTTTAACATTTTTTTTGCAAATGGAATTAAGTCGGTAGCGTGAAAAGTTCTTACTGTAAATAATTAATTGCTGAAGATAAGAGGCAAAAAAAAAACAGTTATACACGCCATTTGGAATTTGTAAATTTAGAACTATGGTCGTGAGTAGTTTTAACATGTTTTAATAATTCTTTTTAAAAATAAATAAGTGTTTGCGAACGTTTTCGACATGAATTTTTAAACTAGAACGACGAAAGAGTTGCATTATCGACAGGTAGGTGAATTAGGTCGATAGCGTGAAAAGTAGTTTTTCTATGTAATCACCCTGAACAGAAACTGGTTACGAATAATATTAAGGGAGAATTTTTCATCAGGAAAGGTCGGGTTCAACTTTTAGCGAAAATCCAGGATGGCGGCCCAAAATGGCATACAAAAACTGTTTTTGCATTGTAACTTTAACTGGTTATAGATAATATTCAGAATTACTTTTCTTCAAAAAGGCCCAATTTGGGTATTAAGAAATCAAAAACGGCAGACCAAAATGGCGTCCAAAAAAAAAAATTCTGTCTTATAAGTTCCAAACCATTCATCCGATTGAATGCAAATCTATTCGAATAATTATCAGAATCACATTTTATTAAAGAAAGTCAAGAAAGATCCTATTCACATTATGCGCCATTTAAGATTATGCTCTATAATGGCGCAAAAAATAAAACAGATTTTGTCTTGTAGCTTACCAAGCATTCATCCTGATTAAGTACACGCCAGTTACGAATAATAAAAAAAAATCTTTTCTTCAAATAAGAACCCATTCAAGTTTCATGAAAGTAGAAGCTGGTGACCTCAAATGTTGTCCAAACACGGTTTTTGCATGTAACTTGTAAACCATTATGATTGAACATAAAATTGGTTACAGAGAATAAGCAAAACTAACTTTTCATCATTGCAGTTCTGTGAAAATCTAAAATTGCAGCCCAAAAATGACGTCCTAAAAGTAATTTTTGTTTTGTATCTTCCAAATAATTGATCAGAATGAAGACAAACTGGTTTGGGATAATGAGAAGAATTAACTTATCATCGAAATGGTCATGTTCCAGTTTTGTGAAAATCCAAAGTAACGTTAAAAAAATTCGGTTTATTACTTGTAACTTCTATTAAAAAAGGTATAAGCACAAGGAGTTATTTAAATAATATGGAAGGCCATGTCGGTGCACATTAATTTACACAATTGTGACGTTTCGTAGCGTTCTTTGGCAAGCTTTCCGTAATCAAGCACGGTTAAGAAAACATGGTCGAAGATCCACTTAAAAACCATGAAAATAGGAATACACAAAGCACACCATAACATTAAATAAAAATAGGCCTATTGTCGCAGTTTGGAAACCATCAATAGGGAAATCTGGCCTGTATCGTGTTAGTGCCAGTGAAACGTTATGGAAGGAGCTTTCACAAACATACATACAAGGAGGGAAAGCAACATTGCTTCTTGGTCTCCACACTAGAAATAATGCAATTAGTGTGGAGGAAATTTGGCACACAATTCATTCTTAGCAGTACAAATCGACCCTTGAGGTACCTGCCCAAGGCCCCCCCAGCGCCACCCTTGTGCCCACCCATAACCTGTCTACGTGAGGCTGATGACCAACCAATTCTTGCTGATCGTGTTAAAAGCTTGAATTGTGGCACACAAGTCGTTCTTAGCAGTACATATTGAACCAGCCACGGAACCCCCAAGAAATATTCCCTAAGCCTTCCCCCCAAGCACACCCTTGCACCCTCCCTGAGGGTTGACCAACAAATTCTTGCAGAGTGAGCATGAAATTTATTACACAAATCGTTCTTAGCAGTACAAAAAGAAATAGCTATGAACCCTCTAGATACATCTCCAAGGTCCTCCCAGCACCCATCTGTGCCCCCTCACTGACGCTTGACCAACAATTTCTTCTGGTACTGCTAAAAGCATCCTGCCAAGGCCCCATCTCCCCCAATGCTGCCTGCATGAGTCTGATGACCAACAAATTCTTGGTTGATCGAACTAAAAGCATGCATTGTGGTACACAAGCCATTCTTAGCAGTATAACTCTAACTATTTATAGAACCCCATTAGATACGCCCAAGGCCCCTCCAGTGCCACCTGTGCCCCCTTCATGAGGCTGATGATCAACAAATTCGATTCATACGGCTAAAAATGACTTTTGCTTGATCTGCAAGAATTTGCTGGATTTGTTGGGGAGTTTGGGTTATTTCATGGGAGGTTCATGACTTGTTCGATTTGTACTGCTATGAATCATTTACGTACCACAATTCATGATTATAGCATGATCAGCAAACATCGATCTCACAGAGGTCAGTGCGTGGTGGTACAGTGGATGCTGGGGATCTTCAGGATACCTCGAGATGGTTCTATAGCTAGTTCGATTTGTAGTGCCGAGAATGAATTGTGTACAAAATTTCATAACGTTAGCTCGATGTGCGTGATTAGCCCAAATTATGACCCGTAACAGCTGACAGAATTCCAACCTCAGCGCGTGGTCTCTCTTTAGCAGTGCCTGTACCCGATGAATATGGATGGATACGATCTGTTCATGCAGTGTTCTCCAAACGGTCGAGTGCGAAACCCCTGCTTCGGCAGCAATAATTCATCTTGTGTTTGTTGAGAAGGTTTGTTCGACCATTTCCAATATTGTCTCTTTGACAGTTGGTGTCTGAACGTCTTCCATAATTATTGGGGGTTGAACAGTGCCATGCTCCCATGGTCATCAATGCACGGATGAAAATGTACGCGTGTCAGGAATATGACGGTCTGGAAACTGAACCTGGTAACGGCATTGCGCTTTATGGGCGTTACCATTTCCTCGCCCATACATGGACGATTATCGGCCATTTCCTCGTTACTGTAAGTGCACATTGTACGGACTTGAATGATTCGGATTGAACCACAAAGTGAACACAAGTGATATAGAACCTTAATAACTCGGTTTATATCTAGTCAGGATGTGATGGAAACCCGTAGTAGTAGTGTGTTTGTCCTGTGATCTGGTTCCTGCGTATTTTATAAAGCACGGTTTTGTTCGTTCCATTTGAACCATGCAGGGCTTTCTATCAATTCATATTCCTCAAAACCGGTTGGTCCTACGGGTTACAACACGACACTCCCTTTTGTGGGTCCCTTTATGGGGAATCTATTTCTGGTAATGGACGTGGTACGATGTTGAAGATCAGCAACATCGGGGGGGCGGCCCCCCGAAGGCACCCATTACTCAAACGGATTCCGAGTTATTGAGGTAGGACCGGGTTTTAGGGGCCACCTTCAAAGTGCTGCAGTGTCCTTGGGAGAATTTCCGGACACAAGTTTATAGGACATTTTATCATTTCTTTCTATCATAGAATCCACTCTTTACGTTTGTGCATAAGGGTTTAGAAATACCCTGTCTCTCTCTCTATATATATAAATATATATATATATATATATATATATATATATATATGTACATATACAAAGAAATCTTGCGAGTTGTACTGATCCGCAGTCAGCAACAATAAAAATAAATAAATGTTATATACACAAATTGAGAAAATATGAGAATGACAAGAAAAGTCCGCAGTTCAAAACAAAGGCTAAAAACTAAACGATAATAAACACGCAAAAGGCAAAAGCTGAACGAGTACTTCATTTAGAATCACACGCATCATCATTAATATTCCTTCTTAATATCGTTATCGAATAGCCAGAGCTTTCTTTTCAATGTTTCGTTATGGGCAATCATTCGTGCATAGTATCGCAAGTAACTTGGATCAACTGAAAGTTAGTCATTTACCTTTTATGTTTGTTTACTTAGCCTCCTGTTCCGAAAGCCCCATGGCAAGGCAAGCCACTCGATGCGACTGTAGGTGGAAGCCCGTGTGTACAGATGGGTCCTAAAAACACTACATTTGGAAAAGAAGACTGCCTCTTCCTCAATGTTTACACGACTCAGGTAATGTAGCATACTTTATATTCTTACGTTCTTTGTATTTACAATACTTTATGATCAATTTTCTGCAGGGCTGGACGAAAGTCCTTATTAGATTAAGGATATCTCCAGCATTACTTCAAAAGAAATGAAAATAAGGTTAATAGAATGGGGTATCCCTCTCCAACAACCGTTCTTTTTCACAGCTCCGATATTGTCCCATGGTAATCATTACTAGTCAGTGGAAGAGCCATTACAACGTCGTAATGAAGACACGGGTCCCCGAAATACACTCGTGCTCATGTCAATTGCGGCATGTAAAATATTTCTAATAAAAGTTGTTCTTCCCCACTCGAGAAAACCTTGGCAGTTGAAAAGGACGTTAATTTGACTAATTTCCTATTTTTAAAGCATCATTTCCCTTTCTTACAACATTGTTGGGTGTATTTGCACTATCCTTCCCACTCAGTTTGTTACTAAATCATGCGTAGGCCTACAACTCAATAGAGGATCAAAACTCGTACAGCGTTCAGTACGCCCCATAAATTCCAGGCCTACCAACCTCCCTCAACAAGCGGTTCCGTCCCACAACAAGCGCTTCCATTTTCCCGCATTTCCCACATCAATCGCGTCCGAATCCCCATCAAGCGCACCTAAAACGTCATACGAGGCGAAAAAGCCCCGTCCACTCGGACTCGTCCACAACAATCGCTCCCAACTAGCCCGGAATCCTCCGCTGTGGCGCTGCGTTTCAACATGGCGGCCTCACTGTTCGGTGCGGTTTTTAGCTTAGTCAACATTTGTTTCGTTTAATTTAAAACGAAGAAGTGTTTTAAATCTATGATTTACCCGTCGGTGGGGATCTGGTATGTCTCACGTCCCAGTGGCAAGTGTGATTTTTATTATTTCTTTTGCCGTTTTGCTGCTCCATAATATCGCAACGTAGCGGCACGATAGCCTCAATGCAATATACGATGTTTATTTACAATCGAAACTGTAGTAATAAAGCACGTAAATTCTGGACGACAATCCGGCCGTAGTATGAAGCTTTCCAATCTACAGCTGTGTTCAACCAAGGTTCAACTTCATCATAACCCTTTACTCGAGTTAACAGAGTCAATAAATTGCTAGTGTTTATTATTGTACTACGATAAGTCCTGTAGTTCCAAGCTGGCATTCCGTGCCTTCATATGTGTACGATCATTTTTAATGTTAAAGTCGCCGTGGTTTTGATTCCCCCCCCCGCCATGCCTGCAGACCCCGTGCTTCTTTAAATAAAACATGACAGCATTCCGTAATCGCACCCCCCTCCCCAGAGACGTAAAGTAGGCTAAAACAAATTACTGTATTTCCACCACAAATTCCAGTTTCTATGATACGGTACTTGGATGTGTGTCGCGTCCAGCGAAAGCAACGGTGAAGTATTTCCATGAATGCAGATTTAAAATTATTACCAACATTCAGTCAGTTGGAAAGCACAGGTTAGTACTTTTTTACTCCTTAGTTTAAAATTATATAAAAAAAAATCCGAGTAGGAAAAATTGAATTCACCGTTTTATTTTCTAGTAGCCCTTTCTCTCTCCCCCCCTCTGGCATGTTTGTTTTGACAAGCTTTAGTCAACGTTTCTGCATTAACACAAGATTTTTAAATCGTGGTGGCGGTAGGCTAATCGAAAAAAGGGCTGGCCCACTAGAAAACAAAACGGCTAACTCAGTTTTTAATTATTTTTTTTATTTCTAAAGTAACGGGTAAAGAACACCTCATATTAAACTTTGCTTTCCAACTGACTGAATGATGGTAATAAAACATACTTAACCACGGCATCAGCATGTCATTGACAAGTAAGTAAGTGTCCATAAGATCCCGGATGTAAGCAGAGAAGTTTCCCAAGGTCTGAAATTTAGGGCGAAAGTTACCCAAAGTTCCTGAATTTGGAGAAAAAACTGTCCCCAAGGTGCGACGAAACTTCAACTTTTACGAAGGAAAAAATGAAAACTGAGCATGTCGATTTCAAATGTGTTCAAATGTGACAAAATTGCGTTAAGTGTTTCATAATTTTTTTCATCTTTTGGTGTTCCAGTTTTTACAAATTGGAGCATGTTGCTTTAAAATATGCTTTAAAAGTCTTTTTTCACAATAAGACTTTTAATCGTTTGGGATAAAACTGAGCAAGAAATTTCACTATATTTTATCTTTCGATAGTCCATTTTTTATATCGACACTGCGCCATTACAAAAGCGGGCTCATCGACATACAATGTGCCACTGCACCTCCTTTCAGTGCCAAGGTTGCTTCGATATATTTTGTAGAACTAATCTTGACAGTGCCAAGTCAAGGTCCCTGTTACCCAAATAAATTCTACAAAATAGTAAAGCAGAAAAATTTTACGTGTGTGAAATATTCTTCCACCAAGTATTATTTTTCCACTTTCGAGAAAACAAAACTATAATGAAATAATTTCATCGTAGGCCCTATGTGCAGCCACTAAAGCTAGAGTGCCCCTACTATAGGAAGTACAACATGGAGTGGTTTTCGCTACCCATTAATGGTAATGCTGCAAAAGCGAAGAAAGAAAAATTCTCCATTCTTGTTCGGCCGTAGCGAAGGGCACTTGGTTGTGACGAATCACCATTTTGTAAACTGTTCTTACGATTTTGCCAACTGGTAAATTACAATGTGCAGCCGGAAAAGTACTTAAAATAAGGGTCTGGAAAAATCAGCTCCGGTGGTGGGCTCTGTAAGCTCCCCCAATGGGGTCTGGAGCAGAGCGCCAGAAGCTGAAAGATTTAACAGTATTTTAGTGCCTATTTCTTGCTCCCAGGTGAGCATGTCTACAACAAATTGTTAAGCAAATTTCGGTGGTTTTTCGGTGGTTAATTGTGACAAAAATCCAGTAATTGTTTTAGAAATTTTCTTTGCAAATTAAATTAATGGATTTCAGTTAGCAAACAATTTGTATAAACAGGCGCAGGGGGTGGGCATAGGCGTAAGTCTATATTTAGACCTTTAGCATGTTGAATGATGAACTGGTGTGCGCAAATGTGGGGATACTACTAAGTCAAACGGCGAACTCAGTTTTTAATTTTGTCAATTATAACAGAACAGCCTACATATTTAGTTGAAAATCACGGCAGTGATGGGCTCACATACGAAAGACTATGAGCAAATGAGCAAATCTAATTGCCAACTGCACGTTTCTTTTTGGCAGTTGTTTGATATAGCAAGTTCAAACGACATAAACTTGGCGGAAAGCCTTATTAGTTTTGTTTAATACAGATTCTGCTGGTGTCTAATTTACTGGTGCTTTTTAAATCCTGGCAGCGATGAGCTAACGTAAAGGTGCCCATTCCCTCCCCCCCCCCCAATACCAAACATCACCTAATACGGCATACAGATTGCCTTGGGTTTTGGTATATTAATACATCAGTACCCCCCCCCCCCCGTAAAATTCAAGTGAGGAGTTGCTTCTTACCGAACTTCCCTATGGGCACCACATGCCAACTCGTTTTTAGTTTTAGCTACTCTGTACAAAAGCTGTTTTTACGCCCCTCAGTGTTGCTCTGAACTGCCAAAGGGTGTGAGCTCACGACTTCTCTTACCAGTGGCGTGCACGCGAGGCGAGAAGGAAAGCAACCAGAACGATCAGAGGTAACGTTTAACTTGTATCGTACGCAACAATTTTGCTGCCAAAACGAAGGGGTAGAAAACACCGCTTATTAAACTTTGCTTTCCAGCTGACTGATAGCAATGATTAAACAGTATTCATGGAAATACTTCGCCAAGGCTTCGGCTGGGCGCGCGACAAACTTCCGTGGAAACGAAAATTTGTGGCGAAAATATATCCGAGTTTGCCAACTGGAAATTGCAGGGAAACGTTTCCCATTCACAGTGATTTCTTTCTACCTTACAGGGCTCCCACTACGACCCCCCTTCCCCCCCC
>JAHWFP010076853.1:2873-24060 GCA_023313725.1 Lithobius niger
TCCAGTAGATCAATGTGAAGCTCAACCACTATATTCACCTGGAAAAAAAACACGCTTTGGTTAGTCTAAAAAGGTAGTGGAAGGGGGAACGGGAAGAAAAAGCCAATCGTACAGTTTTGATCCGATTTTTACTAACCCTAGCCATGTATTGTCCAGATTAAGATGTGAAGATGGGTGTGTTAGTTCCCAGTGAATCAATGTTAAATAACGCCCATTTGAGGAATATCAAGACCAGATATAACAATGGTTAAACAATGCTTACCGATTGTTGAACATATTAATAGGTGTTTTTTTTTTTTTGTATAATAGACGCAAAAACCGGACATGTTCAACAATTACTAAAGGATTGTTTAGCCATTGTTGGCTACAAAGGGTTATGTGAAGGCAAACCAAGCAGTGCTACATAAAAAAAAAAAATAACAACGTTTCGAAAATTATCAATTTTCGTCTTCAGGTTAGCAATAAAATTAAGGCATGGCAAAAGCCACTATGTCAACCTATATTAAAAGCATAAAACAGACATTTAAAACGGATAAAAACCACCAATTTCTCCCCTCAAAAGAAGCAGAAATGGCAACCGAAAAGCAACGACCCACCTGCTCCGTTGGGATGCCAATTCGCAAGGCAAGGTATATTCAAATCGGGGTCACGTGTTTCAAATGTGCGATGCATTCGTTATGTGGGTTTTACAATATGCCTGGCAAAAGAGTTGAGTTTAAGTGTTTTAATTACAGGAAAATATTCTTTTAGAAATTTATTATCTGGCACTAAGTGGTTATGTACAGGTGGTGTATGTGTATGGATGACCAGCGTTTCTAGATTAATTCTTGCTCTGGTGTATTTTTCTCGAAACAAGATTTGGACCTTGTCCAAGTCGGGGGTGTGGCCGGTTGCGTATTTGTCTGGCGACTTGCCTGTTGAAAGGCAGTGTTGCATTACAAAGGGTGGCATAACTCAGCATTGTTTTGTTGGCATCATGCTTACCTTTGTTGCACTTTTGGTTCGGATTCGTGCTCGTGTTTGTTTATTGTTAGACGATCTTCCCCTCCAGCAACAACAGCAAACGAAGCGGCACTTGTGTTTTTTTTTATTGTAGGATGAATGGGCATTATAATGGGTAACGTCCGAAAACCTTGGAACATTATACAACAATGCCCGCGGGTGCTGGGACGCCGTTGGGACATTGTTTTATAATGCCCTCGGTTTTCGGTCATTATCCTTTAAAGAAATTTTAATTTTTTTAAAACTTGATGATGGTCTTGTTTTGATACCAAAATGACCTGTTACTGTGTTTAGTGATGTGCACATTTTAGCTTTATTGAATATTTCTATTGTATTTTTATTGCCTACCGGGCTGAGAAAGAAAGAAAAGGAAATTGCTGCGAATAAGATTCAACCATCCGCTTCCTGAAAATGCTGTGCTTCGGTTCATCCTATCTTTTAAGTTATTCTGTATTTGGTCAAATAAAATTTAGTTTAGAATCCGTCTATTTGGCCGTTACCACTAATTCTAAACCTCACTGCTCTATTGGTCATATGTGGACTCGCCTGACATGTTTTTAAACAAGCTAATAAAATGAAATACGTGTAATGTAATTTATGTTACCACTGATGGTAATTATGTTACATTTTTGTCGTTTTTAAGGTACGGTTAACGAAGGAGATGACGTCAAATATGAAACTCATAAAGATGTATGCTTGGGAGAAATGTTTCAAGGACAATATTATTGGTGAGCTAAACAGATAATATTAAAAATAAATTAGTTTTACTTGTGAAAATTTAGCAGGCACTTTTAGAGTTGAGCATAATGAGGAGTTCCACTGAGGACGAGGAGCATGGGACTGTATTCAGGCTTTTTCCTATCACGTGACAGGACAATATTCGGCTCACTCCTAGCATATAACAAGACTGTATTTAGGTTCTCTCATACGGGATAGTATTCAGGTTTTCTGCTAGCATGTAACGGGATAGAATCCAGCATGTCTTGACATGACAGGAGAGTTTTCAGGCTCTGCCCTGCAGGCAAATGACGGGGTTAGTATTTAGGCTTGTGACCGCACAGTATTCATGCTCTATCCTAGCACATGGTGGGAGAATGCTCAGGCTCTGTCCTAATGTATGGTGGAAGCGTATTCAGTCTCTATCCTGGCATATGACGGTGCAGTGTTTGGTTTCTGTCCTACAGTGCCGGTGGGACAGTATTCAGGCTTTGTGCTAGTTATGTATCCCAGTCCGGGCTAAGTCTTGATCGGTTGTCCCCGTTATTTAGATGTGAGAATACGAACCATGAAAATTGAAGAACGGAGAATAGCAGCTCTTGTTTTGGGAATAGAATTCAATAGAATAGCCGTTGTCGGCCAGTATGCTTTACAGAGAAAAGGTTTGTTGAGAAACGGCAATGAAGTGCAGGTAATAATAAAATGTGCTTAATTACAGAAATAGAAAATTAGGAAATTAAAAGTTGTTTCATTAAAGACGTAATTTCCAAATAGAATAGAATAAAATAGACGTTGTCGTCCAGTAAGCTATACAGCTTTTTGAAGGCCCGAGCGGCAGTTGTTAAGTGGAAGGAACCACCATCGTAAACAGCTGTTTTTTGCCGCAGGAGGGAGGAAACTGGAGTACCCGGAGGAAACCCTCGTACAACGGGTGGGAAACAACCGGAGAAAAACCCGTACATATACACTTCCCCTCCCAGGATCGAACCCTGGCTGCAGGAAAAAAATGTACAGAGAAGTACAGCTGGGACCAAGACGCCTATCGAATCTGACGTCCCAGTGCTCGCAGCTACCCGTGCACCCACCTACCCGTGTGGAGGTGTTTTCCAAAACGCATTGATAAAACGCGTTGTAAATATTGTTTCAGATGATCAGAAAATTTCCAACATATAATATCAGATTTATTTATCTGCAAGGGAATCTGACTGAAAGGCCCATTGCACTAAAGTGTGCTGTAAAATTTATACAATTTATAATTTTTATTAACGTTTCACTGAAAAAAATCCGTTTACTGCTGTGATTTTTGGCTAATACTAAAAATAGGCTGCACATTGTTCAGCATTAAACTATTTTTTATGTGTTAGTGATGCACGGTGCAAAGCGGACCACTCTAATCTTCTCTGATGTCTGTCTGTCTGTCTGCAGCCGAGACTACTTTAGGTAATTATTTTTAGAAAAACTGCTTTTCATGCTATCGACTTATTTCATCTACCTGTTGAATCCTTTTGTCGTTATGGTTCAGAAATTCATAACGAAACCCCCCCCCCCATCCCCCCGCAAACGATTATTTATTTTTCAAAAGAATTATTAAAACATGTTAAAACGCTGCTCACATCCATAGTGCGGCCACAAGTTTTGGGATGTTGTTTCTGATGTTATATATTTAGCAGCGGCTAGTGCGGCAGCTCAAGCGAGGCACGTAATTTAGAAAAAAAATGACCATCATTGATTTAACCTAATTTGCAGATTTTACGGAAAAGATAGAAAACAAATACGTTTTTTGAAAATGATGGTAATTTTTTTCTACATTACGTGCCTCACTAGCGCTGCCGTGCTCGCTTTGGCTAAACATACAATACCAGAAACCACAACCGAAAACTGGTCTGACTAAAGATCATTTCCGTTTACTAATCTTCTGGTTGAAGTCAAGTTTTCTTGTTGCACTCACATCTCGTAGTATGGCGTTGGCCTTACGGTGGCTGTGAGTGGCGTTTTAACATGTATTAATAATTCTTTTTAAAAATAAATAAGCATTTGCGTAGCTTTCCATTATAATTTTCTGAACCATAACGACAAATGGATTTGGCAGGTAGGTGAATTTAGTCGATAGCGTGAAAAGTAGTTTTTCTAGATTATTACCCAACTTTTAAACCCATTGTCAGAGTCACTTCAATTTTTTTACTTGCACCCTTTGCCTGTATATGAAATATGTTCATAAAATTATACCACTGTAAGTAACACAATTGTGAAAGGGGTGTCGGAAATTTGACTCTTATACGTTAAAATTAATCATATATCGTCAGCCGAACAATAATTCTTCCACTGTACGTTAGAACAGAGCCTGAACACTGTCCCGTCATGTCAAGACATTCTGAATTCTATCCAGTTATGCTGTAGAGAAGTGACATTTGCAGCCATATTGGCACCAGTATGGGTTTTGGAGGGCATAACTACAAGGCGCACTACATAAAAATGGAGGGAAAAACAACGGAAGAGCGGATTTCTTAGGCTTAAAATCACGTTGTTTTCTCCAACAACAAAAATCGCGCGTTTTAGGTCTAAAAAATCACTCTTCACAGCATTGGCTGCAGTATGACGCCCTTCTGTTTCTCTCTGCAGTGCCCCTTGCAGCTAACCCATTAAGGCTTCATCATAGAGTTATATACACAATAATACTACGTCGTGTCACTGCTCTATACATTGCAATAGTTATTCAATACGTTGCAATTAGTTATTCAGGGAAATAAAATAGAAATTGATGCATAACTATAAGACAACACATAAAACGACACTTGTACACTGCGTTCATTACTGCCAGGGTGTTAATTCGTTACTACTTGGGATGTGTGACATCCTTTCGTCGCATGCAAATCAGATGGACAATGAAGGAACAGTTAGTTATAGCCGCGTTGCTTAAACGTTAAATGATGTGAAACTGCTTTGGCAATTTCGCATCTTCAATTCTCCTACTTACGTAAGCTGTATTCTTTCTTTACTAATTGCAGTAATTGTGTCTAGGTATACTTAAAAAATAGATTTTTCTAACGGTAAGAAGGTTTTTGGTAATCGAAAGTAATTTCACTGCGAGTAAACCGTATATAGAGCAGCGTCATGTGACATCATATGGCTACAACAGAGATAGCTGCAAGGGGCACTAGATTAAAATGGAGGGTTAAACAACGGCACTTCTAGTCAAGGCAGTACTTTGAGATTTCATAGGCTTAATAAACCGTTGTTTTCTCCAATCCCTTACGCTGCGAGGTTGTAATCGGATAATAAAGATTCCACTCGCTTAAAAATGTCAGCATCTGCCAACAAATCGATAAAAATCGCTCGTTATATGCCTAAGAAATCCACTCTTAAGAGCATTGTCTTCAGTAAGACGCCCTACTTTCCCCCCTCCAGTGACCCTTGCAGCTATACACGTTACTGGCTCCAGCATAGAGTTATATACAATAATACTACGTTGTGTCACTGCTCTATAGTTTTGCCTATTTTGCTGTTAGTGAGACTCCTTAACTGCCTGGTAAATCTCAGCCAAAATGCTGCGAATCGACGCCGTTTGTATTGTTACCATGGTGGCGCGAATTAACATGGTGACTTCTGAATTCAGTATTTCTCTGATTCGGTAAGCAAACAAGTTCAGCTGCACCAGGAACCACACAGTTTTAAGGACACACCAAGTGTCATACCAACTCTTGATAGACAAGAAGTTTACGAACACTGACCTGACCTACAGAACAAGATACAGATAGATAGTTAAGATAGCCATAGCACATGAAAGTCGCTTGACAAGCCGATACCGATGTTGGCTTCGCTCCTTTGACAATTACGCTCTCGATTGCCATTTTATTTCAACAAGGAATGGACGACCGTTTCTTATTTATTGTATGAATAAAATTCATTACTTCAATTGCTTTTTCAGCTCAAAGACACCGTGAACAAAAACTTCTGGAGAAAGCGGATTGGATTACAAGCATTATTTTAGCAATGGCACAAACCGTGCTCTTTGTTGCACCCATTCCAATATTTCTAATCCATGTATTATGTGGATATGCGCTGCACGTTCCAGAAGTAAGAATTTTTATTCACTGTGTCATTTACTTTTTACCAGATATTTACACAAGTGTTCACACGTTTTTTTTTAATGCCTTTACAAATTGGATCATGACATTAACAAATTTCGCCCATTTAAATTCTTTCGAGTTCTGGACTTACTTCTTAAGGTTATTTATTCATTCATTCGACATAAAAACAGCCTACACATTAAGTATGTGAATATTTAAATGCGTGGCTTATATGTTAACATGTCAATGTAAGTAATTGCAGGCTGTGTAGTACACAACCTACGGAGCTATTACGGTATTCCTCAAAAAAAACATTTCTTAACAGTATAGCCCAAAATTCAGGAGTCAATTGAATATTTCCAAAATTGTTAAGATTTGCTTACGTAATTATAGTAGAGTAAGGACAAATCAGTGATGTATCAGATCAACACACATTGTTTTTACACCCTTTTTCAAGTTAGTTTTTAGCTAAAAAGTGTTGGTATTTCTGTAGCTAGCAATGTGATTACTTAAAGGAAGTTGTCAACTTCAGCACTTTATGCACATCTAATTCTTTACTGCATTGTCTTTATTGCAGTATGCTTGTTTTATGCCCATATTGCACAAGTTAGGTTAACAGTGGACTACTCTGCATCAAAGCGTATAATTATACCACACGCCATGGCTGTTTGCTGTGACGTGTATATCACATGAATGGGCTAGTCCAATCAGCGGGCCAAGCTGCCGTTGTTCTCGTTCGTCATTGGCTAACTCATGGTGACGTCACGGCAAACAGCCGTTGCACATGGTTTAGCTCATGTATGCGAATATTTTATGTATTGAATTTATTTTACTAGGGTTCACGCAGGCCTACAGCCCACTTTCAAACTTTGCAGTTGGGTTTGTTACATTTAATCAACTTTTTTTCACCTAGTCAATTGCTGTTCTGTGCATATTTATACGTCTCCAAGCTGTATTCCAAACCGAGCAACGAGCACCTCAGGCCTTGTTTCAAATGAAAGTATCCTTGGAACGAGTGCAAGTAAGTTTATTCTCTGCATTCAACTAAATACAAAATTGAGAAATGCTCTCTAAATATATGTAAAGCCCAACACACGAAGGGCGATCACATACTCTCCTCCCCAACAAGTTAACTTGTTAGCAGTTTTAGGAGAGCTGGATGTTTGTGAACGAAAACGATTTTAGGTTAATAGAAAAAGAATTCGCCCCTGCATCAACGTGTATTATTGTGTGTGCAGCGCATCTTGAGTCCTGCAGGTATTTTATATGCGGCTACGTCTTCCTGGAGGGGACGGCTTTAATCAACGGCAGCCATTGTTTTTGTAACCATCTTGGATATCACCAAGGCACTCTGCTACCAGAAATATACAATCTATTATCTGTGTTCTTTCTGGGGCAAACTCAAGATAGGCCGCGGACACTATATATCTTTTACGAGACATGTATGTTAATACTTTTCTGAGAGATTTTGAAAAAATAATAGAGTATGAATTAAATACATAATAAATAATTAATCGCGTAGTATGACACCATTTTCACGCAATAAGTAATAACAGATTTATTTTGAATATTGGTACTTCTGAACTACGATTTTAGAATTAAACGATTTCTAACACTAAGAACGAAAAAGTTTGCAAGATTACCCAGCTTTCGCTGAAAGTATGTCGTTATACAAGCTGACCTTTTGCAGAGCGACAAAAAATTATAAGACTCGGAAAAAACACTATGCCATTTGCTGAATTCTGTCTCACTACGTAAACTAAGCCAATATTGCGAACCTGGCATGTTAGAATGGAGCTGTATTCGAACGCCGTCTGTCATTCCAAGACTTCTGGGAGCTCTCTGGGAGAAGCCTCCTCCTCCATGTCCTGAGTTTGGAAGTTGCTCTCTTATAGGAGAGGAGCATGACCCATAGTCATACCGAACAACTGAAATTTAGTCCTGGGAGTGACAGCACAGCAAAACTTATGTTAGAGTTGATTGACAGGTGGAAAACGGTCAAATCAGGCAAGGCGAACAATCACATTCAAATTCCAGCTACATATAATTATTGTTCCGCGGTTTACAAACCCAGAGTCATCCGTCATTCCGATATTCTGGAAGCTCTCTGGGAGAGACTTCCTCGTCCATAACCTGAGCTTGGAAGTTGCTCTCTTATAGGAGAGGAGCATGACCCATAGTGATACAGAACAACTGAAATTTAATTCTGCGAGTGACAGCACAGCAAAACTTATGTTAGAGTTGACTGACAGGTGGAAGACGGCCAGATCAGGCAATACGAACAATCACATTCAAATTCCATCCAGCTACATACAATTGTTCCCCAGTTTAGGAACCCAGAGCCGATCAGTATCTTCACTAGATGAGGGCTTCTTTTAATTACTACATCTACTGTTTAATAGGAGAACTCCTCGCTACATGATCTCCTATTATTCTGATCTAATTGGGGTTGATGGCCTGCAGTGGAGAATAAAGGAAAGAAACATTTTAAGGATTAAAAAATGTAATAAGGCTCGATTAGGATAATTTGCCCAAGCATTCAGTAGGAAGTGCAGAAGGAATATTCATACTTGGCTCATATTTAATATTGCGGAATGTGGTCTTAAAAGAAGGTTGTACTTGTCGAAGAGTATCCCAGTAGTTTTATATAATTTTTCCTTTGTCTGTCTTTTTTAATTCCTTTCTATCATTATTCATCTCTTTATACTTACAGAGCCTTTTACTGATGGATGAAAAGATATCGTACGTAAAAAGGCTGACACCGGTCACTAAACACAGTATTACAGCTACTAATGTAACCTTTTCTTGGATCCAGAATCCAGAGAAAGGATTAGAAAACTCTGCCTTTGAAGGTCAGAAGTTAATTTATTATTGATTGGTCTGCTATGGACAAAGTTTCTTATAAATTAATGCTTGTTTATATTTTTGCAGCAGTTGAAAGCAAGAATCCCAAAGTTAATGGAACAACACCTAACGGATTCTCCAGAAACAACAACTCTTATACATTAACTAATATTAGCTTTAAACTAAAAAAGGTGAGTTGTTGTAAATTTGTTTATTAAACAACTCCCTGTAAACAATTGTTTTGATTTCTTCTCTGAGTGCCTGTGTAAAGAGGATGAAAATCAGCTGGATTCCGGGAAAATAAATACATCAGATGCAAACTTAATTCGTTGCATTTTTGCCTTAAATGTCCGTCTGCCTGAGCAGGATTTGAATCCTCGACCTTGGAGACCAATGGCCGACGCTCTACCGCTAAGCCATCCTGAAACTGCATGGTGTTGGCTGTCAGTTCTCAGTATGGCTTAGCGGTAGAACTTCAGCGTTTGGTATCAGTCATAACCTGTAACCTCGACCTGTAACCTTGATTGATACCAAACCCTGAAGTTCTACCGCTAAGCCATCCTGAAACGGAACGGTGTTGGCTGTCAGTATGGCTTAGCACCAGAACTTCAGCGTTTGTTATCAGTCGTAACCTGTACCCTCGACCTGTAACCTCCACTGATACCAAACACTGAAGTTCTACCGCTAAGCCATCCTGAAACGGCATGGTGTTGGCTGTCAGTATGACTTAACGGTAGAACTTCAGCCTTTGGTATCAGTCGGGGTTACAAGTCCTGCTCAGACAGTCTGACATTTAAGTCCCAAAGACAGCGGAAATAGTTTTGCATCTGCATTGCATCTGCCTGTTGCCCTACGATTGTGCTACAAAGACCAATTTTTGTTTCATTAGCTTTGATATCTTTCTCTATTCAAGTTTACATAGTTCAGAATGACAATACAGTCATTTATGATGTCGAATTGAAACACCAAAAGTTGTTGCACACCCGGATGGTCTAGAGGCAATGATATAAGTATCAACAAAAACCGCCAAATTTAAAATTAATTCGGCGGTTTTTGTTGATATTATCCTCCGGGTCCATAGGTATGTAACAGTCTTTGATGTTTCAATTCAAGATGATGAATGAGGATATTAACTTTTGAACGAGCTAATAAGCAAAACCACACAAATCTACCATAAACCATTCAGCAAAAATGTACCTACAATAAACCGCATGGAGTAACATGACAATAACCACAGGTCTTCAAAGGGTTATCGACCGTTAATCACTCCTGGTCACTCCTCCACAGGTCTTCACTGAATGCAACAGGAATGTTAAAGGCAATAATTGGCAAAAATCTATTGTTTCAAGTTTCTGAGTAAAATTGGGGGATTTAGTTTGGATTTATGTGGTTTTGTTCAAAATATAATGGTTTTGTTACAAACACCATGTTAAAAATCTTTTATTTTTTTCCGTGCTAGGCTATCGTATCACGACATTATGATTGTGGTTTTGATCAAAAACAAATGAATGGCGTGGGGGGGGGGAGATTTTCATCCCTGGAACGGGGATTTATGCGGTTCTGTTCGGGACGAAGCATTGGATTTCTGTGATTCTGCTCGAAATTGATATTTTAGAATGCTCTCAGTTAATGGGATTTGAGTGGATCTGAACGAAAAATAGTTAGAAATGTGCACACACACCATCACATCTTACTATGGTGTCATCCTCTTACTTTTGGAAAAGTGGATTTGTGTAGTTTTGCTTGTTAGCTCTTCCAGGCGGGTTCTTGAATTTTTTATTCGTTGCAAAGACCTTGCTTAAAATAATATCTAAAAATAACTAACTTTTGCATGAACATCGCATATTTATGAAATGCGGCATTTTTTACGTATCGTGGGAGTGGGAGTAACTGCAGGACTCAGACTTACTATATAATAATAATACTAATAATAATAATAACATCATAATTACAGAATCTAGAATTACTCATGCTAGATTCACCTTATTTTCTGGAATCCTTCTACAATGGTTTAAATCATAGGAAGATGTTTTAAGGATATTAAAATAAGTACCTTCTTTCTTAATTCAATAGTTTCTGAATAGGAGAACCAGTAGTTCCCTCCCAGTATGAACGCTGAAAGTTCTTCAGGATGTGTTAAAAATTGTGTCATCAAGTCACAATTCTTCTGAAATACAATACATAAAACATTAACAGAAAACCGTTTTATTTTCAGGGAGAACTGTTAGGTGTGTGTGGGCCAGTCGGAAGTGGAAAGAGCTCTTTGCTTTCAGGACTCCTGGAACAGGTATAACAAACTTCTAGGAAATATTGACTATCCTGAAAGTTGTGTAACTAGATGCAATTAAGTTCCTCAAAGGAAAATAAAAAGACTGACTGTGAAGGCATACTATCGCTTGTAAGAATAGTAGCAACATTTAAACTTTGGTTTGGCTGAAGGTTCGCAGTTTGATAAAAATGGAAAATTTGAAAACTGTTTTCTTTTTATCATGCTTCAATGATTAGTGACGGGGGGGGGCGAGGGTTAAGGCTTGATGGCACATCAACAGCTAGGTCATTAGTGCCAGCCTCGTTCACAGTGCAATGGTCCGGATTGCCACTGGACCACACATAACATAGGTGTTAGACAAACCCCAAAATCTAAATCTTATCACTCATCCGTACCTCCCGCAAAAATTTAAACATCCCGGACAGGAGGACAGACTTATCGCCCAATTGACGCGCTGTTTCGCTGAAGATGGAAATGGTGACGAACACCATTGAGATGGTGATAATCAACAGGCAAGTGACGGACCTTAAGTGGCCGACGACACCAATGGCATCAGAAGGGCTAACCCCCCAACCCTCCCCCCAGAAGGATTAATGAGTAAGGTTGGTGTGATTAATAGGAAAATGGGCTAACACCACCTCTTCCCATTGTCTAGGGTAACAAGCCACATTCCTGGACAGTCCCTTTAATAGCCCGAAACTTACTACTGACCTGAGCAAGCGGATTCTGCAGCAAAAGGGGCCCTTTCTGGCCCTCTCGGAAGGGATCTCAGCCTTTTTCCCTCGGACGCTTTTCCAACTCTGCGTCTGAGGTTACACGCTTTTTGGCAAGCCTCGTGGGATGGACAGGACGGCAATAAATTACGAGCTATTAAAGGCACTGTTGAGGAATGGCACTCGACGTGTCGCCGCAGTCGCCGTGAGGGGGTGGTGTTGGCCCGTTTGCGCATTGGTCACACTCGACTTACTCACTGAATGTTATTGGTGTCGGCGGCCACTTACGGTCCGCCACTTATTTGTTGATTGTCGCCATCTTGATGGTGTTCGTCGTCGTTTCCATCTTCCGCATAACATTGCGCGTCAGTTGGGCGATAAGTCTGTCCTCCTGTCCGGTGTTTTTCAATTTTTGCAGGAGGTACAGATGTATGACAAGATTTAGATTAGGGGTTTGAATAACATCTCTGTAATGTGTGGTGCAGTGGCAACCCGGACCACTGCACCGTGACTGAGGTTGGCGCTAATGACCAAGTTGTCGACGCGCCATTAAGCCTCAATTCCTCCCCCCCCCCCCACAAGGATTACTGGAAAGGCGTCCGAATGAACAAGGTGAAGATCCCTATCGACCGGACCTGAAACTGACTCATTCGCTACAGCGTCAGTGTTCTCATTCCCAACTATCCCGACATTGCCCGGGAACCGGCCGAAAATTGCAGTTTTCTGCTCACCGGGCAAGCTGGAAGGCCGAGATTGGGTCGTTGTGTCAAGGGGTTCCGAAGGTTGTACGATGCCAAGGACTCCAGGGCACTCACTCCATCACCGAAGATGATAAAATACGTTTCCTGAAGGTCAAGGATCCATTCAATAGCCAGACCGAGTGCCAAAATCTCTGCCGGAAACACAAAATAGATGGCTGTTACCCCTTTCATGAACACAAGCACATGAAACGCCAGCTTTTACCTTCGACCCGCCAATTAATTGTTAGAGGGTCCCGATTTTTCCACAGATTTCCTTTTTTCCTTGCAAAACAATTGTCTGATGCAAAATTAATGCTGTAAATTATTATTGCAGTATAGATGGTGCCGGGCCAGAGGCTGAGTCAGAAGCACCCCTCCTCCCCCCCACCCAAGAAAAAAATTCTAGCCGAGGGTGCCTTTGGTTTAGTGTCTGGCTCGGCGCCTTCTATACTGTACATGCTACTTTTTATTAATTTTGTATCAGACCACTTCACATAATAGCCAACTTCAAATGCCAATACAGCTGTGTTATGGTCTGTAACATCTGTAACAGCTGTGTGCCCTAATAACACGAATAACACGATGTTTTATGAAAGTGGCTGTACTTCGAATAGAGTTGGACTTGGGTTCATAACTGGTTTCTAAAGCACATAGTATAAGTTTGTAACGACAGTAACGGGCCTGGGAAGGACCGTAGGGGGAGGGGGGGCTCTAACAGCCAGCCAGAGACCTTTATTTTTTACATTGTATAGCACACATTACAGTGTACTCGTAAAGGAAGTAACTTTTATGCGGGTTTTTCTCGAAGCACAAGCATTTCTACACTCTGACAAAATTGTTTTCACCTTTCCACAGATGCACCTGTTACACGGAGAGGTAGAGATCAGTGGATCTGTGGCGTATGTTTCACAGCAAGCATGGATTATTAATGCATCCATTAGAGAAAACATTCTGTTGGGCAGCGACCTGAACTATGAGCGGTGAGTGATGGTAATCATATAACTAGCGTAGGGTATGACTTCCTAAGAAACAAATAGAGATACAGACCTATAGAGCAGTGACATTTGCCGCCATATTGGCACCAGTATGGGTTTTGGAGGGCATAACTACAAGGTGCACTACATAAAAATTGAGGGAAAAACAACGGAAGAGCGGATTTCTTAGGCTTAAAATAACGTTGTTTTCTCCTACAACAAAAATCGCGCGTTTTAGGTCTAAGAAATCACTGTTCACAGCATTGGCTTCAGTATGACGCCCTTCTGTTTCTCTCTGCAGTGCCCCTTGCAGCTAACCCATTAAAGCTCCAGCATAGAGTTATATACAATAATACTACGTCGCGTCACTGCTCTATATTTGCTTAGCATTTTAGAGATAAATCTCATGGAGACTGCATAAGTGATAACCAAAAGCTGGAGTAATATGCTAGCCGTACTGACGGTTAGCGTTTGGAGAATCTATACGTTGGTTTTGATGTCATGGGTTTAATTTCCCACTGATATGGTCGAACATTATTGCGGAAATAGGTTTGCTTCTGTAATTGAGTTCGTTTGGCTTTCAATCTTGTAATGCTAGATTTGGTTTTGTATGTACTTTCTTACATTTTGAGCTTGAAATAATCTAGGGTCATTGGTAGCTTTAAATTCTGAATCGTACTGTTGTGTTCAAATGTTTTTTTTAGTGGTCATTGAATGTTGGAAAAACCTTTTCTCAAACCTGTGGGGAAAAAACACCTTTATCCTCATTCTATTTTCTTGTAGCTATCAGAAAGCTCTTGATTGCTGTGGGCTCCTACCTGATATCAAGTCTTTTGTGTCTGGCGATGAAACAGAGGCAAGTTATTTCATTTTAACTGTATTTTTAATTGTTTCTCTCGTCATTCCACTTTATTATTATTTACGACTAATTATATTTTATATGCCAAAAGGGGACGTTCAAGTATTACGTCATCAGGAAAGAGTGGAGAGGCCGGGTCGCCCGCTGGTGACGATTGATGACGAGGGGAGTAAGGGGGGGGGGGGGGTAGCAAGTTAATGACGTAATCACCGTTATCCCAGTAAAAGGGTGGAAAACTGCAAAAAAAGAAGGTCCTCAGAAAAACACAGGGATATACAAGGAAACCTCCCCCTCATAGGAGGAGGGGTCAAGTTAGTAATGACTGGAAGGGGGGGGGGGGGTGAGCAATTGATGACGATCGATGACCACGGGGGATGGGGGTTAAAAATGCCCAATTTCTTGATGACGTAATACTTGAACGGCCCCAAAGTGTCTGTTTTAAAATAACTGTTAATTGCTGAAACGTGTAATTAAGCTGAAATTGGTATGAAACCTTGGAACCTCTGAAGTTTCCAGATCTTGCCCAATGCGATCAACCAGTACATATGATAAATAAAAAATAAATAGGCAAAACATATAAATACCGTGTAAATAATGTAAGTGAATGCAAAGAATGTGTAAATAATGTAAGTGAATATAAATATATGTATATTTCATTGGGTATTATGTCAAACCTTTATTCTTATATCTTCGTATGCTGGGAGAATTCATAAGAAAACTTTTGAGCTCAATGAAGTTCTGGAAAAGTTTAAATTAGTGTTTTACGGCCATTTTGTTCAACCCTTTCGCATATTTTGTTGTTGTTGTTGATGTATTTAGCAAGGGTTAGGGTACATAGCTTTTCTTTCTAGTCTTTGATATGACTTTGTTTTAGAATGACAAATCTGATCTGCTTAAGAATCTTTGTAGCTGGAAATGGTCCATACGTATTGGACTGGGTAACCATGTCCACCTGAAATGCAAACTTACAGTCCTTTTAACAAGACGGTCTATTAATACTACGTCAACACAGCCAATAACACAGACTTAACAACACATACCACTAACGCAAATTTGTCTTACACAGTTTTTGTTACTTAAACAGTGTTAATCTATATAACTAAGATCATAATATTTGTTTGTTTGTTTGTGTGTGTGTCGCCAGATTAACGAGATTTCCACTCTTAAATCTATTGAAGTCGCAGTGGGAACAAATTGAAGAGACGATAGCCATCCCACAAGAGGCCGTGACCACTGACCATCCCGAAAACGTTCATCGTTTAGATTTAACAAAACCAAGTCGTTGTTTTTGTCTTAATTTATGAATAACGCTATTTTAAAACAAACACAGACTTATCCTTCAAAGGCGCATTAATCTTCTGAGGCCCGAACTTTCTTCTACTCCATTAAAAAAAAAATCACAATATGTGGTTTGGTCAATCGCGGGATTTGAACCGGCATAATCTTGATTTGAAAACGAGGGTGTTGACCAATGGACTGTGATGACTCGCTTTTAGTCAGGATCCTTGGGGAACTGTTTACAAACTTCATGGTGGCCCCAGGGGCTAACTTTTTCTCTATCTTGTAGGTGTAGAACGGAACAAGAGGTTAAAATTTAACGACAGATTTTGAGGTGAAACGACCATTTATAAATAGAACTTGATAGTAATTGGAAACCAATAAGTGCAAAAGAAGTCAATTTCACGACATTTCACCTCCCGGTTCGGAGTTGTTTTCAGGCGCCTGAGGTTGGCACTAATGATCTAGCTATCGAAGAGCAATTGAGCTTCAATTTCCTCCCCCCCCCCCCCTTCCTCCCTTAGGTGAGAATTTAAACTAAAACATAGTTAACTTCAAATAAAACGCCATTCAATTCAATACAAGCACTGGTACGACAAAGCAACTAAAAGCTCATATGCTGACTTTTAAGGCTAGGTGCCCAAGAAATCACAACTGAAAGAGGTTCTTCGTTTGTTGATGCAAATTGACGACAAATTTATCTACAGATTATAACGCCACAAATTATAAATTACAACACTACAAATTATAACTTATACCACCAATACACAATTTAACATTTAAGAGGTGCGTGCCATAAACTTTCATTTAGGTAAATGTTCAAATGTTTTTAACGATGTGCGATGGGGTGATTATGCACTCCTGTAATGCGAGGCCAGCAGCAACTTTCGACAATTTTAGACGGCAGTGCCTAAAAGCAATTTAAAAGAGTAAAATTCGTTGTTGTACAAGAATTTAAGTTTTCCTACCAAACGTTGTGTTGGACTTGAGCTAATATCACAGAAACGTGGCATTGAATCAGACTAGACATTTTGAACTTATCATTGCCAAACCATAAGAATTATTTGTAAGCAGGACACCAAATACAAAGTTTATAAAGACGGAAAATGGTTAAAAGCTAATTCCTGGCAGAAGATTGCTAAAGCATTAACTGCGTTCGGTAAGCTAACTTTCCTGCATGAATGTCGTTTGAAGTCTTCAACCGCTATGTGCCGCAGTTGCGATGTGATGTATCCCTGTTTTGCAGGGATTGCGCGCAAGTTGCTGCATTAATTGCAGGTGAGATTAAAAACTTAAATGGATGTGCAAAAGCTTTAGTTGTCGCTTTCACCAAATCATATTGCGTCTTCTCGACGTTAGGTATGACGGGTTTGTGTCCTTTTGTTTTAATAGAAAATGTCCAGCTCCAACAACTGACCGCCAGCTGTCCATGTACATGGTGCAGGTTGCTGCAAGCTGTTAGCGTATGTCTGCCACTGTTGCTCATGGCTCTAACGTAGCAAGTTATCGAGGAATCTTCATTAAGTCACCATTGTAAAATTAGGTTTGATCCGAGTAATGTGACTTAGATTCGATCCTACCATCCGCACCAGCAACAACAATGATCAACAACTTTAAGCGATATATCCACTTGACAACTGGCGTCAATACGTGTCAATAAAGATATTGTTAAAGGAGTACTAGACCTTCCAAGTATCAATTTTTTTTCGCTAGTTTAGGTACTGGAATGAATGTTAAAAGGCATCCGACATCAACAGGTGTTAATGGTTAAGCCGTACAAATTTTTTAAACGGATGCTTTAAGCAGACGACGCATATTTAACTCCTATTTGCTGGAGAAAATCCCGTTTTGAACGATGTGAAGCGACTTCATCTTTCTTCCCATATTCCAGGTTGTCTTCTTTGGATTTTTTTTCCTAGATTCGCGCTGGCCATGTCTTGCATTACACTGTGTCGACCAATGAAAGCTACACTGTAATTCACAAAAACACTTCTGAGAACACTTCTGGGAACACTTCTGAGAACACTTTAATGGTCAAATTAAGGACGCTTCAAGTGTTCTTTTTAAGAACACTTCCAGTGAGAACACTTCATGTGTTCTTACTAAGAACACTTCAAGTGTTCAGAACACTTCATGTGTTCTTATTAAGAACACTTCCGAACACTTCAAAATGGTCAAATTAAGACCACTTCAAGTGATCTCAGAAGTGTTCCGCCTGAAGTGTTCCACCTGAAGTGTTCTCAGAAGTGTTCCACAAATGAAGAAATTTTGCAACATTACAAATCTGTATTCCAAGGTGCTAAAAAATAGAAAATCAAACTAAATTGCACGAGTTAATCCAAGATTTATCAGTTTTAAAATTCAAGAGAGGACACCTTTATTTTCCTCCCCTCTTGGACTTGCAGAATAATTTGCCGCTAATTGTAAATCGCCCTGTTTATGGTTTCCACATCTTTCCTTAGTCCTTTAGTTCAAACTGTTTACCCATTTAGATGGGAACAGTGGTGTAAGGAAATATCACTGGTTTAATGAAAAGCCTCTTGCTTTTCTTATAAGTGTTGTTGGCTAGGCTTCAGTGAAAGAGCCAGGGGAGGGTAAGTAGTTTCTACACAATCATTACTTTAATTCTTTAGTCCAAATCATAAAATCGTTTTGGTGGATGTAGTGACGCGCAGGGTACATCGCTTGTATAGCAACACGCAAGTAGCAACATAAATCTAACCAATGAAAACAGTTTAATCGAATAAAACTTTTCGAGTATTTAAAAAGTATTTATTTAAGGATGAAAAGCAAAACTTTTACCTAACCTGAACAAAATAATACCATTTTTCCTACCAACCATAAAAATGTAAGTATCAGATGAAAACTAAAATGGACCATACCGATCCAACATCATGGTATCGTTACCAGATTCAGAACAGCCTTATTAGTATCTTTCCACAAAAGCCACTCTCTGTCATGCTTGCTGTCATTGGCTCAATGACCTTGGCAAATACACCATCAGAAAAACATCAAATATCAGGGAAGGTGATTGACATTTTATAACATTTTTAAAGTTATTTTGGTAAGGCAGCTTTATTTTTTTTAATCATCATAGGCACATCTTGAACTAGGCTAACAGAAACCAGTTTTGGTTGAGGTGTAGTAGAACCTCAGAAATGACTCCCCCCACCCCCTACTTAAACGAGTGTTTACACTACACAATTTGTAGCTGTCAGTATCAGTACTACCAAGAATTTATAAATTCTTGGTACTACTAGTTTTTTTCATTAAACTTTCATAAAGCTTTCCCTCCTGGTTCCTTGGCTTCTGTCTTTTTGGTGCTGACTATACATCCCAAGGAATGGAGAAGTTTTTGCAAATCGCACAACCCTACTGAAGAACTCAATGCAGCAAAAAATCAGTCATTCCAGACATTTGTTTAGGCCTGCCTCTTTATTATTAAAGGGTTCACAGAAGATCACACACTTTCATCATCAATAAACATACAATAAAGACAAACTACCTTTTACACTCTACAGCAAAACCAGTTACTGTGATAAAATGACACACTTCATAATTACTAATAAAATTCTGTTTACGAATGGGTAATTGTAACTGTAAATACAATACATTAGTTCCATGCCTAGTGAATGTAAATGCCACAGTGTCTTTGTCAGGCTACTACATCACTGCTCGCTTCGTCGTGATCGTTCGCCTGCATGTGACGAGGCGGCCGTAGCCTCGATACTTGCAGGGCCGCAACGTTCCTGCAGCAACTTATTAAACTCGCCTCACAGCAGATACTAAATGCTTGGGTTTGAATGTCCCTGGATATCATCAGCACAGCCTTCTATCGGCTGTGGTGTTGAATGGCCAGGAATTCGAGGCTTCGCAGATGGACATCACTGTTAGAGTTGCACTTGAATACCCACGGATCAGTTGCACTTGAAACCCAAGCATTCAGTACCTGCTGAGAGGCAAGTTTAATATGTTGCTGTGGGATGGTTCGAACGTTTGTGTAACAACCTTGCAAGTATCGGAGACTACGGTCTCGCGTAGCAGACAAACGAACACGACGAAGTGAGCGGTAATGCAGTAGCCTGATGAAGACAGTCGTTCTGAGCCTATCAAACTTCAGAAAAACAGGGCTATTGAAATTATGCTAAGACATTAGGTGCATAATATCTTTTTTTTTTAATCTAAGCGTACAGCATGTATACATGGACTCAATTTTCAAAGTAAGCGATGTGCCATTTTAAAATTAAGGATACATACATATAAAGATTCTGTAAGCATATTTCTATGTTTAATAGAATTTTTAGTATTGGGATCGAATCGGTCAAAACTCATATCGGCTGATTCTTAACTTTTCAATCTGGGTGGCAGATCCATTTTCCCTTTTTTAACTTAGTTTATACAGTATGACAAAATATAAAGACTATTTTAAAAAAAAAGGAAGTTGTTTCTCAAGCCTTTTTCTAAAAAAAATCGTGCATGCGGTTTTTTTAATGAACTTTTTCGTAGTAATAAAGCCTGGGTATCTGTATATATAATACGCTATGTGCACTTAGTTGTGATAATATGCACGCAGGGGGATATACAGTGCAGTGAATACAAAAAGCATAGTTTACAAATCATGGGTTGACATTTTTGCCTACCGTAAAATAAAACAGTGGATAGGGGGTTAAAGCCCATGCCCAGAGCTTCAGAAACAACATTTTTTAAACAGCCAGAAACATAAGAAGAGCAGTACTTGTATACATATTGGGAGAAAAAAAAAACAAAAAAAGGGGTCTGTAGGGGCTTCACACTGTTATAGAAAAGATATTTTTACAACAGTTTTGATGGCAAAGTATATTTTAACATCGTATACCGAAAGTATTAAAACAATTTGGCATACATTTGTGCCTACAAACTGAAAATTTACACAAATTTTAAAGCTGTTGACGCGCGAACTGATGAATCTGGTTATTGGAATCTACGGATCTTTTGGTAGGCTAGCGTGTGCTACTAATTTAAAACAAATAAATGGTGCTTAGCTTGGAAACGAAGCCGGTCAACCAGTTTACTGCGTTGAGTAGCCAACTGAGTTGCTTACTTCCAGAAACCAAGATACGCAATTAGGAACATTTGTGCCTACAAACTGAAAATTTACACAAATTTAAAGCCGTTGACGCGCAAACTGACGAATCTGGTTATTTATTGGAATCTAAGGATCTTTTGGTATGCTAGCATGTGCTACTAATTTAAAACAAATAAATGGTGCTTATCTTGGAAATGAAGCCGGTCAACCAGTTTACTGCGTTGAGTATAGCCAACTGAGCTGCTTATTTCCAGAAACCAAGATATGCAATTAGGAACATTTCTGCCTTACAAACTGAAAATTTACACAAATTTAAAGCTGTTGACGCGCAAACTGACGAATCTGGTTTTTTATTGGAATCTAAGGATCTTTTGGTACGCTAGCGTGTGCTACTAATTTAAAACAAATAAATGGTGCTTTATCTTGGAAACGATGCCGGTCAACCAGTTTACTGCGTTAAGTAGCCAACTGAGTTGCTAACTTCCAGAAACCAAGATACGCAATTAGGAACATTTGTGCCTACAAACTGAAAATTTATACAAAATTTTAAAGCTGTTGATGCACGAACTGATGAATCTGGTTATTTATTGGAATCTAAGGATCTTTTGGTAGGCTAGCGTGTGCTACTAATTTAAAACAAATAAATGGTGCTTAGCTTG